>MVGT01002455.1:93628-159631 GCA_002174775.1 Macleaya cordata | reverse complement strand
ACCATCACTATTTTATACCACATGACCAACAGAACCCATTCATCTTCAAAACCAAAATTAAAACTAACTCCATTCCTAAATTTTGACTCATCACTTCACACTACTCCGCGCCAGGCCACTTCAATTCAATAATACTATACTATGTAGATCTACACTTCTTGTTGCCTGGCTCTCATCTCATTCATTAATTTACAGAATTACAGGTATTTTATTTTAATTTTTGTGGTCCTTCTTTTTATTGGCATGATGCCGTGATGTGTTTTAGTACGGTCTACTTTCTATTATTATTAATAAGATATATATATTTCATGTGTCTTTATTTAGGGGCTTCGATAAATTCACCCAATTCTTTTACTAGTTTCACTAATTATCATATCCCCACTTAGCACAATGAGTATGAGATGATCCATTAGTTAAATTGTTGTTATTGTCGTCAGAATAAACTCTTCATCACACATATTATTGTGAGGAAAAATCACATCATCCTAGAACTATTAGCTAGTTAGCTCACCAAAATTTGTATATATTTTGTCGTAAATTAACATTACATAAGTGGTTCAAAAAACTGAATTAATTTCAACAGTCAGGATTAAATGTTTCAAGTAATATGATTTTCATGTATTCGTACAATGAGTAGATCATCCTCAGTAAAAACATTATTATTTTGATCATTTCTATGTAAACTCTACATGTGGCGAAGTGTAAGACTTAACTGAGTGTAACTAATTAAAATTGGGTTTTATAAAAATATAAATAAAAATAAAAAATTGGGTGGAAATATCTAGTCTCCATTTACTTATTAGTTTCTGTTAACTGAAGCTTATCGAGAATAGTAAAAGACCGTATACGGAACAACCATACGGCTGTCCGACACGCCCACGGATAGCTCATGTTTCTGTGGTCCCACCTGTCTTTCATCCCTCCCTATAATAGCAGTACTACGATCCGTCCAACGTCTTCTGTTTCTATTTCACACACTCGAATTCCCCAAATTACCCTTCACGATCCAACTTGACCAAAACAATTCCATCACGCGACACCATCATATTAAATCATCGGTCAGACCAAAAAGTCCTCAACAAAGCTTGCAGTTACAGCATGAGGATTAATCATCGACGGCATGAGGATTAATTATAAAGACCTACACTTACAGCAACTATTACAGAATTTTCTATCGAACACGACAATCCACAGTGGCGCAAATCACCCCAAGAAAGATGCAAAAGTACAAGGGTATATGTGATTCACACACAACCGTCCGATTACGTTCTGTAGAATTTATCTGTAGCCATTCCTAACACGTTAACAGGACCCTTATTGTCATTATTAACTACCAAATAGAAAGGGATATTTTCGTCAACTAACATGCAGCGAGAGAGGGAGTGGCATTTAAGAGAATTAAGGGAGTATGAGAAGGGTAAAAGTATGCGAATTAGGGAGGGTCTTAATGAGAGAGAACCCTGTTTGTCTGCTCAGACGTGGAACTCCCACGTTAGTGAGAGAGAAGGAACTGCCAGGCTCTGTTCAACAACAACAACAACAAAATGCTTTTACTGCATCAGATAAAGCCTCATCAACAACCGAACAGAAAAGACACACTCTCTCTCTCTCTTCTTTCTCTCTCTATAACAAGCTCTAGTCTCATCGAGAGATTTCTCAGAATCAAATTTTCATGAACTGATCAGCTTTGAGCTGATATCTTCCTAACTCAGATAACGCAGTTCACGTTTACGAAATCTTGTGTTTCGAGCTTAATCTACCGATAGATGATCGTTGTTTTCGCTTCTGTACTTTCTCGCAACTTTAAGTTGCAGAGCTCGAGGATTTGAAGCAGCTTGAATAGTAAAGTTACTTCTTTGATCTATCTTCCGTTTTTTTTTTTTTTTTTTTTGCAGAGTTGATATTTATCGAACACAAGGTAGTTCTTCTTGCTCGAATAGTTAAGAAAATTTTGAACTTGTTTGAGTTTTTTAGGTCGAATAATTATTTAATTAGGTTGAGAAAAAGTTGAGTTATTTGTTCTCAGTTATCAAGAAAAAATGGTGTTTTTTCGTTCTAATTTGCCGTTACAGATTGAGTTTCTGTTTGGATCTTTGAGTAAATGAAGGTTTTTCATCGTTGAGTAAAGAGGAGGAGTTCATCATGAATATCGATCTGGAACGTGGTTGGAATATGAAAAGCTCTGTTTGATTTAGCTGGATTTGAAGAGACGAATTTACAGAGTTTTATACTTCGCCTGTAATCCGCATTTTACTTTTCGATCAGAAGTTTAGTGGTTTTGGATTGGATTGATGAAGAATTTGCATTGGTTTAAGCAGATTTCGAACAATGGTACTAGATCTGAAAGGAGGCTCTCACTTGGTGAATATAAGAGAGCGGTTTCTTGGTCCAAGTATTTGGTTTCATCTGGTGGAGAGATAAAAGGAGAAGGAGAAGAAGAATGGAGTGCTGATATGTCTCAGCTTTTCATTGGTAGTAAATTTGCTTCAGGACGACACAGTCGGATTTACAGGGGTATTTACAAACAGAGGGATGTTGCTATTAAGATGATAAGTCAGCCTGAGGAAGACGTGCGTTTGGCTGGTTTGTTGGAGAAACAGTTCAATTCAGAGGTTGCTTTGCTCTTTCCCCTCAGACATCCTAATATCATCATGGTAATTAAGCTCTTTTTTTTTTTTTTTTTTTTTTTTTTTTTTAATTTCTTGGTTGATTCTTTTCATGAAATTTTACACATTAGCTTGCAAATTTACTTGGATGCTAGTTGATGCCTGTTTTTTTCTAAAAAAATAAAAATAAATAATATGTATTCCTATTTGGCCTTGTCTGAACTTGTTATTAATTAAATGATGCAATTTTATTGTAATGGGTATAAATGCAATTTTTCCTCACATTTTTATTTCAATTTTATTGTAATGGGCCTTCTAAGATGTTCATTGTATCTTCTCAAAAAAAAAAAAAAAGATGTTCATTGTTCAACAGCCTCCGTATTGAGTAGACACTTGAATTGGTATTGTTTATACCCTTGTTAGCATTTCAGCATATGGCAAGAATACAAGTACGATTGGTTTTAAAAAATTTAAAATACACTCAAGGATTCAGTTAAACATCCAGTGAACGGGAGATATATGGTTTGGTTTCAATTCTTGTTTAATACGTTCCACCAGTAAAAATTAGGCATATATTTGTAAGATAATTTTAATTTAATCTGAATTTGATAATTCTTGTATGTCGGCATTGTTCTACACTGTCCTAGAATTGCATCAGCCTTGAACTTCATCCTTCCAGGTTTTGTGTAAGGGAATATCTACTTGGGTCATTTCGAAATAACAACAGCATGTAACGTCGTTTCTCAAGAAGCAGGTTACCTGGAAGGGCTAGAACTTCCAAGTGCATCCTTCAGAACCCAAATGGAAAATCCTAAGAGATGAGCAATAGACATTAGCCGTACGTAGCTAACCTGATATCAAAGTTAAAGTCCTAAGAGATGAGGAATTAGTTCCTAGAGTTTGCAATTTTGTTTGTTTCTGTTGTATATGGAATACTAGTGAGGAAAATGGTTACTAATATGAGGTGATGACCTCATTCAAATGCAATTGAGAAGTTCTGTAAATTGTTCCCTTCCTAATATGAAGCAAATGCTCGATTTATTGTGCTTACTTGCATTTTAAATTTTATTGCTTTCCTGACCACAAGGCTTTGTTTGAGTGAAATGTGTTTGTATACTTCATGCAGTTTGTAGGTGCATGTAAGAAGCCACCTGTATTCTGTATAATCACCGAGTATTTGGCAGGAGGCTCCTTGAGAAAATACCTCCATCAGCGGGAACCTCACTCGGTTCCATTGGACCTGGTTCTAAAATTGGCCCTTGATATAGCACACGGGATGCAGTATCTTCATTCACATGGAATACTTCATAGGGATCTTAAGTCTGAAAATTTATTGCTTGGGGAAGATATGTGTGTGAAGGTCGCTGATTTTGGGATTTCATGCTTAGAATCTGAGAGTGGGAGTGGGAAGGGTTTCACAGGAACTTACCGCTGGATGGCACCAGAAATGATCAAGGAAAAACATCACACAAAGAAAGTCGATGTATACAGTTTTGGGATAGTCCTTTGGGAGCTGTTAACAGCATTAACGCCATTCCACGACATGACTCCAGAGCAGGCTGCTTTTGCAGTCTCCCAGAAGGTATTGTCCCCTTGATATCTAACATATGCTGCATTTTCTAGTTTCTGTTATTTACGAATGCTTTGATAAGGACTATATGTCATCTTCAACGTCCCACACCGCTCCATAAGTAATACGGATCTGATAAAACGAGAAAATATCAATGTTCTGAATTGAATTTGTTTTGTCAAGACTCTTAACTATTTCTACCAGCTTCAAAACCTTTAAAGCTTAACAATAACTTTCTGAATAACACTTTATGTTCTCTTTCAATAGATAGGCTTATTCAAAGATCCTCTGACTTGCATCACTTGTTTGATGAGTTTTTATGAAATAATCCTATCTACTTCCAAAGAATATAGAGAGAAGCATGTTCTTTGTCCTTTTGATATCAAAAGAATGTTGAGGGGTTACTTCTTAGCATATCTATGCATCACTTCCCTAATTTATTGACATGTTGTCTTGACCTTTTTACTTATTTTTATCTCATCTGTATAATCAATATCCGAGGAACATGTGCTAAAAATCTGTCCTCGACAGGTATTTCAATTAGACACCATCCATGTTACTCATCTTATGTACAATTGAACATAATTATAAACTCCAACCTGGAATGAAGAGCACATCCCATGAATCCTGTATATACAATCTGGTGCTCCCCATCTCAGTTTACTAGTACCAGTACTGATCGGGAATGAAAAGCAAATCCATGAAGCCTAAAGCTTCAAAAGATATTCCAATGAACCGAAGCCAGTCTTACTGATGATAACAGAGTTAAAGAAACTGAAACACGCATCATGTTTGATCCTTGGTTTAGATGCTGCAGGGTTATTTGATTACTTCCGGAATTGGGAAAGCATGGAAGGAAGATGTTAAGACTTGTATATTTTGTATGATCTTTCTACTAGATGCAATATTCCACGAAGTTCTCCTTTCTTATATCAATTTTTTGCTGCAGAATGCTAGACCACCTTTGCCTACCGATTGTCCAGTGGCGTTCAGTAACCTCATCCAGCGATGCTGGTCAAGTAACCCAAACAGAAGACCACACTTTGAAGAGATTGTTTCAATTCTTGAAAGCTACACAGAGGCTTTTGAACAGGATCCTACATTCTTTTCGTCCTACAAACCTTCACGAAATCAAAATTTTCTACAATGCATCCCAAGGTGTATTGCTGTCTGTAAGTCTTCTTCTTAACATCCTAGAATTCTCTTCAGGGATCATATGCTATCTAACATATTTTAATTTCCATGTAAGTTCCATTTTTTTCTGCCACTGTTTTTGGGAATTCAAATAGGAAGTAAATGAGTTCCTTACCAATTGGCATGTAAAACTGTCATGCACCAAATTTAGGTTTTTATTCTTATGATGATTATGGTTTCTTGAATTACTTGCATTGTTTGTAAATATATGGGATAAATTCAAATTTCAAAGTTGACAATCTTTGTGTTGGTTGATCCTGTTTTTGTTAACTTTATTGTATCTAATCACTGACAATCATAAAATAGACCTTCTATGGAACAGGATGACTTGAGGACTACAAATTTGGATGTCACAAATTGGGTTGATTATGACACAATTGCAACCAAATAACTGTTTAGAATCACCAAAAAGACATCCTTGGTATGAATTCATGGTTAGACCTCACCTTTGAAAACTAGCAATAACCATGGTGCCAAAAGAGTTCATATACGCAAACTAAATGCAATACTTTGGCCAATGTGGGGTTATAACATTTGACCCCTGTTATTAGGTCTCCCACTTTGGTTGGGGGGATGCTCAAATATTGGGCGTCAAGCCCAAATGTGAACCCTTGACCTTCTTCTTTCTAGTGCATAGACACTGTCAAGATGTAGAACAAAGATAAGCCATCAACTAAATTAATTACATGGGCCAGACCTACGAAGCAATACCACAACTATGAAGTTTTGAACCTATAACCTCCCAAATCATTAGGAGGAGGAAAGCCAACCAACTGGGCAAGTGCTTGTTAGCGTGAACCCTTCTTCTCATTTTGTGTTTTTTTTAAGGGGACTCTCTTCTCCGAAAACAACTAAAGCCCATCACTACCACCACGCGTCAAAGAAACTCCATTCATGGAGGAACTATCATTAACAAACACATTTTGTGGTAGTAATATTGTATCAAATCCCATTAAAGGTCTCATCACAATCAAACACATTCCACGTGCTACAATTTTTTATTTTTTATTTTTATCGGATACGTATAATATTCAACTTTCTAACTATCCTTTTTGTTGTTCACACTGGTTTTCGATGGGCTTAGGCCCCCATCGGAGCTATGGAACCCCAATAACAGCGATCTAACATTTTCTACCATGCTTCCAAAGCCCAACTTTCATGAGGATGACACCATACCGATAATTTTTACTCATTCGATGCGATGACGTATACCCCATTCATGAGCATCTTCAATTCTTTTTTAAACTTCATCAAACTTGGGATCATAACAAGAGCAAAGATTTAGGTGGGAAAACCCTAGGCAGAGAAAAAGTAGTAAGTACATTAAAGCCATATCAAAATTAACGTCTAGTGACCGATGAGAGACAAGGCTCTCCCACCCCACATCCATCCCCCCTAGTTCCTAAGATCAACGCACATCTGTTATTAAAGAAATGATCTTTTACCATCTCATTGATAAAACGCCCTTGGAGTTGCTAATAATAAGTACCATAATAAAATTACAATCTGGGACACTTCATGCCAATCTGCGGAGTTGGATCCAAGAAACGCGTTGATTTTTTTTTTTGTTAAAGCAGAAACGCGTTGATTTGATGACCATTATTATCAAATCAGGCTGAGGCTGTCCCTTGTGGAAACAAAACAAATGCATTTATAACCTTGATTAATTCGAACAAGAAAACATTGAGGATTAAAAGGATTTGTACTTCATAAATGGTGGTGTTGATTATGAGACTAGCGGCCACATCGAAAATATTAGATGACGACCTCCTCGTGAATCAAAACAAAAATGGTGGGCCCCCACCCCCGTTTAATAGAAGGGTTTTCTAACTTCTTTTTCGGTGTTTGATACTTTTATTCATATATGTATGTTTAATTCTATTGAATGCCACAATCTACGACAGTTTGGCCGAGTGGTCTAAGGCGCCAGATTTAGGCTCTGGTCCGAAAGGGCGTGGGTTCAAATCCCACAGCTGTCAATTGTGATTTCTTTTATTTTTTTATTTTTAACTTCGATTTTTTTTTTCCTGCTCCAGAAATTTAGATATTAAATACTTTTTCGGATAATATTTATTTATTATATATAAAAAATTACATATATATAATATTATGTTATAAATTATTTATAAAAAATTTATAAAAAATTTATAAAAATTGTATCTGAATTAGATTAACATATACGATTGAATTATCGAATACCAACACGACCTAAGTAGAAAAAATATCAAATAAAATCCACTTATAATCATGGCAACATAATTTAGAATTAAGAAAAAAAAAAAAAAAAGACTGCATTACAGCATCAATGAATCACTGATTTTGAAAGCTCTAATCCGTTTCAGTCTTACATCCAGTAGGTGGTTTCAATTGGCGGGCCATGTATTGTTCCAAGTTAGACCATTAGATCCGTGGCCTAACATCCTGATTTGAAAATTTATTCACAAAATGATTCTAGACGTCTAGAGGTCCATCCAATAAACTGCAATTCATTATTCATCATTAGAAGAAAAAATGAAATTTATTTTGCTAAAAAGAACAACCCAACTAAAAGTTTGTCCTGATTTACCAACAATTTTATTTTATGATCCTAAACCCATATGATGCTGGAATTGATGAGCAGTTTGGACACGCGTATTACACCAAGAGAGCATGACAATATCAACATGTTCAAGAGAACATCTGCATAAAAAATTAGTCTTTAGACAATTTCTATATGAGCTAATTTTGTAACCGTAGGTAGGTAATTCATAGTTCATTTGATCCGTTCTCTTTTTTTGTATCTTTTAGAAAATAAAAATAAAAATTATAGATTAATTAATGAAAAGGTAATATTAATTTGAAATAAGTATGCAACCACGCCCTTATTGATGCAATTTTTTACTGTGTTTATATCGATCCGATTTGATTTTGTTTCTATCAATTATGAAAGACTCTAGAACCAGAGCCCTTGATTCTGGTTCCTATCAATTCTGGAACTTGCACTGAAATATGTGGAATTAGAATTAGAAAAATCTTGATTTTCATTCAGTTTTTTTGGGTAACAAGTACCTCATTTTGGCATCCATACCTTCTTAAAGAGCAAATTTAGTGGACACCTCAAAGCATTAAGGAAAATGCTAAAACTTACGCATAATTTAGGAGATTCTCTTCCCCCAAACCCATCTTAAAGCCATTATCCCCTCGTGATTTGAATTCCATCATCGAATTTTGTCTTTTCCAAACTTCAAGGCAATGACGACCGTCGACTTCAGGGAGGGATATAAATCCCCCAAAATGTGCGTACTTTCTAGCATCACTCAAGCATTAAACCCATTGCTAGGGTAAGTCTATTTGGCATCTTAAAGCACCAAACTTGTGTTCCCACCCCATTAATTTGAGGTTCGGTTAACGATACTAAGAGGATTGTAGGATTTTATTACAATCGAAAGAAACTCCGTCGAGAGGGGTTGAAAGAGATGAAAATCGCACAGAAAGGTGAAGCGTAGAAATTCCTACAAGTCAAGGTGTTTGACTCGATTGACTCATAGCAAATGCCTGCTACGACCACAATACTGAGGAGATTGTTAGATTTGTTGCCCATCCTTGAACCCTCAAACCTAATACTTTAGGGGGAAGGGTTTGAGGGCTTTCCACTAGACTTGATAAGGACTTAATTGGTTTCCTGACTTGAATGATAAGGTACGATAAGTACAGGGTGTCTTCTATGATCTATTATATTTTGTGCCCTCATTATCTAGTAACAGCCGCTGGCGTCCAGTCGCGATCTCACCTTGGGGTCCCTAATAAAAAGCCTGCCTGCTGCTGCACCAATGCAATACTACTAAAAAGGAAGCAAAAGTTAACTTTCTCATTTCACTTTCTTCCTCTTACGAAAAGCTAAAATTTCAGTTCTTCCATACAGGGTTTATCAGATTAGATTCTAGTGAACTTGCAAATAATATGGATTTCGATTTGGTTGGTATTTCTTTCTTTATTATCCTAATTTGGTCAACTTGATTCAATCCTTTGAAATTAGGATTAATTAATAAGACTCACTCTTTTTTTCTTTTTTCTTTTTGTAATATATAATAAGACTCACTTAGTTTTAGTTAGTTAGGTTGACTCTTGAGAACCTTAAATCATTTATGATTTATTTTTAAAATATAGATTTTTAATAAGAAAAAAGGAGTTCAATAAACCGATATAAAGGAGTTGGATTAACTATGACGTGGATTTGAAACCACCATACATTTTAACAATTAACTAATAGTATGTTTGGATGCAAAATTCATGTTTCCAGCGAAACATGAGTCTTTGGAAACATGAATCCCTAGAACACATGAATCATTTGGTTTGTTTGGCAACCATAAAAGAATCCATTGATTCATGAATCCTTAGAAGCTTGAATCCTTTGGTTTGTTTGGCTGCTATTTAAAATCCAAGGAAAATCTCTATTTAGTTGTTTTAATTTTGTGGGGTGTAATCTACATTGAGTTGGGTGAATACATAGTGAATCCTTAGTTTCAAATTCTAGCAAATTCTAAGGGGAGAGGCGGGACTCCAAAATAGGGATTTGCTGGAAAAGATGTTTCCCTAGGAAACAAGTTTCCAGGGATTCTTGGCAGCCAAACAGACCAGGGAAACATGAATCCCTGGTCCCCACTGAATCCCTACTTTAGAATCTCCCTTCCAAACAAACCATAAAGGGAAGAAAAAAACAGGAAGAAGTTATCTTTTGTAGAATTAGAGGGGTTTATTAGTAGTACAAGTTAGAATACACCGGAGAAGTACTACTAATAGGGTTAACTTAAGGTGTAGAAACGCAAAAGAAAGAAAGAAAAAAAAAAGAAGTGGGTTGGATTGATGCCTTTGATTTGTTCATCAACCATTGTACAACGTTTTGCACCTGTTATATTTAGGATGAGTAATACATAAAATTGTTGATTTAATCTACGTTCTTAAGATTTTATAGGTTTAGAACTGTACTAGTTCATTTTTATTTGAAAATGCTTATTTGTTAGCAAATAGGCATACCATCCATTAAAAACACTTCAATTGCAGCCCCGCACATGAAGAATGATGATTGAAGAGTTAATATATATATATATTTTTATGATGATCATTTCTTCACCATGTATATCATCATATCCAAAAAGCAGTCTCTTCTAAAACTTCAAACCCTCTTAAATCAGCCTTTAGAAAATTAGCAAACTCGAGGTATTTTTTTTATCGTTGTCTTGCAACAAATTTAAACAAGGTTATAAGTCTTAGAATAGACTAATTTACAGATACGATGATTAGATAGTGAGAAAAATATCCTCTCTAAAAATTAGCCTTCAGATTATCTCTATACAAACCCAGCACGATAGGGGTGTTAATTGGGATGGAATAACCCTAGGTATTTAATTAAGTATTCTCACTCAAAAATACTTAATTAAATACCTTCGTGACAAAAACGATTTAAAAATAAATCTTATTTATATAAATAAAAGAATGTTATATCAAACTAATTTCTTGGCGGGTCCAGATCCCAAAGATCATATCATATCAATAGTGATATTATTATTATTTTTGGTAAAATACTAATATTTTTTTAATCAAAGTATTAAACTAATATTCATATATTAATATTCACTTTGTTAACATCTAGAGCTTAATCTCATGGGTTTCTTTTTGTTCCCTGCTCATAGTGAAGTGGGTGTACTTGTTCTTAGCTTACCTACCATCAAATTTGACAAATCATTAAGTTTGAGCTCTAAACTTTTCAATGACCTTATAAAGCTACCTACCTAGCTAACTAGGAAGCTTCATTCATTATTAAAATTGTACTTAAGCTAATAGGGGTCTTAGCTATTTCTATGCTTCATAATCCTCTTTATCTGTTGATGTTGTTTTGGTGGTTTCGCTGATTAACTTCCATAAATATCCTACGTGGAAAAAATAATTCAAATAGCAAATATTTTTGTTGTAATTAAAAAAAAATATGTATACTACATTACTACTGCTATTCCACACAGTTGCGTGGGATGATAATCATGCACAATTTCTTTTGACCTTATGATCAAACCCTTAAGTAAAGAAAGCAATAAGATTTAAGTGTTCTTTGTAATTTACAGAGTTAAAGTATGAAAGATGCATGTCTTGTGTGCACCTCTTTCTTCTTCAATAATTTTTGTTTTATGGACAAAAAAAAAAAAATTCCACAATGCGTATTAAAATAGCAAAATTTTAACTAACATTCCCTTGTGCATATTGTGGATTTTAGACAATAATAAAAAGAGAGTTGTAAGGATTTGAACAATATATAAATCTGATTGCATAAATCCAGGAATAAAGTTTGAGAAACCGCTTGAAATGGAGGTGAAGTTCAATTCAAAGTGATCCCCACAATTATGCGGACTCTGAGAATGAGCTTTGGGTGGTGTCTCAGAGTCCTTGAACGCTCAAAGAGCGCCTAGTCTAGGGTGGTTTCTTACATCTGGCATATTGCTAGGCGGATTTTCAAAGTTTGCCCCATTTAAAAAAAAAAAAAAAAAAATTTACATTCAAATTGATTACTTAAAGAAAAAAAAGATTACACAAAAAACACTGTTGATTTGTTTTTACATATCTTTCAATAAATTTGTGTATTTTTAAATGATTTTCAAAAAATTTACACAAGTAAGGATGTTGATGCTTTTAAGGTTCTAATATACGATACTCACCTCATGGATGAGTTAAAAGAAAAAATACAGTAGAACCTTAATAAAATAATAATCTCATTAAACTTATAAGTTTTGACGATTTAATTTAACCTCAAAAAATAAAATATTACTCGATTAATTAATAAATTTAAGTGGTTTCTACCTTAATTTATAGAAATTTAACTGCAATACCATTAATTATGCATAACCAATATTATAGAATAATAATTTCTAATTCTAAACTAAAATAGAATGATCTTGGTAATTTTTTTGTCCATAATGTCATTTTTCCTAACTCTCTTTTGTCAGTTTGCTCTTATCCTTCTCTTCCATTTTATTGTTCTCCCTATTTGATAATCTTTAGGGGTATTTTAGTCACAACACAAAAATTTGGACCACCCATTGCTATAAAAGCCTGTCCATCCAATGGTCAGATTTGCTTGATTGGTCTAATTTGATCCACTTACCAACAGCTCCTATTGATGTGTAAGTTGGCCTTTTTGAATAAAATATTTATAAAGCCACTTGGGGAGCACTAAGATTTTTTTATATTATTAAGTTCATATATAATTGGATACCAAGTCGCTGTAGATTGCAAAATCAACTAAATTCTAAGATCACAAAATATTGCCCCACAATATTAATTCCCAATTTGCCCTTATCCGGATATTCTGAATTTCAAGCTCTTCCTTTATTTGTACTTTTACTTCTCAAATTCCTCTCATCTAATCTGATGTGAACTTTCAAACCTATTATTAGTATTTTTCACCCATAATTTAATCTTTGATAGGCTTTATGCTTGTTAATTTATATATTAATTATTTTAACAATTTAATGTATATATATATATATAGGGAGGTTATTGCACCCCTCTTAGAACTCCCCTATAACGCCCCCTTCTGTGGGGTCTACATGTGATGCATTTAGGGATTGATTTTTTTAGAAGATATTTTTCTCATTATGTATATCATCATATTAAAAAATCAGCTTGTTCTAAAATTTTTAACCCCCTCAAATTACTTCTTAAAAATTAGTAACTACCCCTAAAATAGTTACCAAATAGTTACTAATTCTTAAAGATGAATTTAAATAGGTTAGAAGTTTTAGCGTAAAGTAATTTTTTTAATATGATGATATACATAGTGATAATAACATCCTTTAAAAAAATCAGCCTCTGAATGCATCGCATGTAGACCCCACAGCAGAAGGTATTATAAAGGGTGTTCTAAGAGGGGTGTAATAACCTCCCTCATATATATATATATATTTGTGAAAAGGAAATATTAGCAGTGAAAATGGGTTTTAAGTTTAAAAGTTCAAAACAATTCAATTTCTCTTTAAATTTTAAAATCAGTTTTCTAGATTTTGTTACACTTTTTAATTAAAACTGTCGGTTTTTTAAGCATGAACAGTGGCACCTACTTCTTAAATTGTATTTCTTTTTTAAAAGCCCACACCTCTTTAATGTAACACACTGTAATGCATGTTGTGATATTTATAACGGTTATATCAACTGTCGGTTGTGTCTGATAAAAAAGTCCCTTTTTAAAGCTTGTTCTAATTTACCACCTGGTTTCATCAATGTAAAAAATACTTTTAGGGCACAGTAGCTAGCACAGTTTCAAACTGCTGATTGCATCCCATGGTCACTGATATCATCACATATGGATAGTGGTTTGTATTTTTTTTTATTTTTTATGAGAAGTGGTTTGTATCCCTCTTCATCTCTTTTAGGAGCAAATTGGCAATACTTCCCATTAATTATATTGATCATAAAAGATAAATTATAAGCTAGGAGCATTTCAATGTATTCTACATTTGATCAAAAAATTTAATATATTCCATATCGTTGATGGTTGATAGATTAATGTTTAAGAGATTGACAATTATTTCTACATTGGCAATTTGGCATTAATGTCTTCTTCGCGCCATTTAATGGACTCTTTCTTATGTTATTAATGGTGATTTTATTTGCATTGTTTTTATTAGGGAACCTTTAGATTTGCTTAAATATAATATCGATAACTCTACTTACAAGTTTAAATTTTTAGAGCAATTGATTGTTCAACAGTTTTAATAGCACATTTCTTGCACTCTTACTAGTACTTCTTGGCCTTGCTTGGTATGCAGGGAAAATTCGCATATGCAGTTATTCCCGTTCAAATTGATAAATCAGCTACTTAGTATGGTATTCTTCTGCTAGTTAGGATACCTATGACCCTGTTTGTCCATGCAAACTACCACTACCACAACTGTGTTAATTTGCATTCTGCAAATTTTACCTACATACTAAGTAGGGCGTTAATGTATTTTTTTTTCAATAGAATACGAATGATCATGATGATGCCTAAAATGTATATGTGATTATTGGAATAAATGAAGGGCATATCTGTCCGATGGTAAAATCTTATGGACTCACCACGTGGCAAAGTCGAACGGAGGAAAATAACAAAAAACAAATCGGCGGTTGCAGACGGTGGGAGAGAAGTCGCCTTCTTTTCTCTTCAGTTTGCTGAGACATTCCACCTCTGTAACCCAATCAAAATTTTATTTAAAAAATAATACATTTTTTTTATACTCCCATCTAACTATACAATTTTTCCGATTCTACCCTCACGCGCCCGTCAAAATCCCTCCTCTCTGTCTCCCCTCAACGCTTTCCCTCAAAAACACTTCTATATATAACAAAAGAGAGAGATTTTTCTTCTCTAATTTCCTCTCTCTCTTCTTTCTCTCTCTAAAACAAAGAAAAAGATGAAACTTTGGTGTCTCTCTTAAATGGAGGACTTTTAAAGGTACAAATATTTTTTTTTTTTTTCAGTTTATTTTCTGCTGTTATATTCTATGAATGTTTGATTGGTTATTAAATCTGTTTGAGTTTTCCAGTATGGGTGTGATCAAAAAAAAGTTTTCCAGTGCGGGTTTTTTTTTGGGTAATTTTTTGGCTGTTGTTTTCGATTTTTTTTTAGAACCCATGTTGTAGGATGTTTGAATCTTTGATTTGGACTTAAATTCTAGTGGTTTGTAGAGATCCTCCGGTGAAACTTCAACTTTCTTACAGTTTTTGATGTTGAAATAGTAATTAATGTTCAACCAGAGAAATTATTAGAAGAATTGTTTCCTAGAAAAATGGTTACTGATGGAATTTTGTTACTTTTTCTGGTTAGAGTAAAGATGGGAATTCTATCTCAAACCCCTCTTGAAGTTTTATTTGGATCTGTAGTGTAATTGTTTTTGACTTTGTGTTTACTTTAACTACTTCAGGACTTTATGTTACTTTGCCTGTTAACTGAAGGCTGATTTCTGTTTCTTTTGGTTTTCGTTTTTGAATTTTGCAGATTATACACTTGATTTCATAGTTGTTTACTGATTTACACCTAGTATAAAGATGCCTGGATTTGTTAATGATGGGGTTAATGGAGATGAAATAGTGAGTGAAATAAATGGAAACTCCACTCCTTTTGAAGGAAATTCAACTCTGAATAAGTCAGGGCAGAGTCCTTTGAATCTCCAAAGCCCACAGAGTGAGGGTCTTGGTATGCCCATGGATGATGGGATCGATACGTCGATTGAGCGTCTATATGATAATGTTTGTGAGATGCAGAGTTCTGATCAATCACCGTCAAGGGCTAGTTTTGGGTCTGATGGTGATGAGTCGAGGATTGATTCGGAGTTACGCCATCTTGTTGGAGGGGAGATGAGAGAAGTGGAGATAATGGAAGAGGAGATAATGGAAAGCGGGTCTGTTGGTGAAAAGCCTGGAAAGTTGGAGAATGCCCAAACTGTGAGTGCTAATTCTGTTTCTTCTCCACAATCAAAAGGAAATTCTCGATTGCCATTGGATTCCACACAATCACCCAAATCAAGCCCTAGGAGCAAAATTACTCGTGATAAACCTCCTGTCGATAAGCGAAGTGACAAGAATTCAAGAAAACCAAATCCTGGAGTTGTTTCTGCGAAGAAACTGAGAAATTCTACTATAGGAGGGTTGAAATTGCAGAATGGGACTGATGATTTATCTGAAGAGAGCTTAAATAACCCAGATCTGGGACCTTTTTTGCTCAAGCAAGCAAGAGATTTAATTTCCTCTGGGGATAATCCACAGAAAGCTCTTGACTTTGCTCTTAGAGCAGCCAAATCATTTGAGAAATGTGCAAATGGGAGTCCCAGTTTAGAGTTAGTCATGAGTTTGCATGTTGTAGCAGCCATATACTGCAACTTAGGGTGTTATGATCAGGCAATTCCCGTTCTTGAGCGCTCAATCGAAATTCCAGTCATAGAGGAAAACCAAGATCACGCCCTTGCTAAATTCGCTGGGCATATGCAATTGGGTGATACTTACGCAATGTTAGGTCAACTCGAGAATTCCTTACACTGTTACAAAATGGGTTTGGATGTTCAAAAACAAGTTTTGGGAGAGATGGATCCAAGAGTTGGTGAAACTTGCCGGTATCTGGCTGAAGCCCTTGTACAAGCACTGCAATTTGATGAGGCTGAGAAGCTTTGTCAAATGGCTCTTGATATCCATAAAGAGAATGGGGCACCCGCTTCTTTGGAAGAGGCGGCAGATAGGAGACTCATGGGTCTTATCTGTGACACTAAGGGAGATTATGAAACGGCTCTTGAGCATCTAGTTTTAGCCAGCATGGCCATGGTAGCCAATGGCCAAGAATCAGAGGTGGCTTCAGTGGATTGCAGCATTGGAGACACTTACTTATCTTTGGCTCGATATGATGAGGCTGTTTTCGCTTATCAGAAGGCCTTGACGGTTTACAAAACCACCAAAGGAGAGAATCATCCCTCTGTTGCTTCGGTTTTTGTACGTTTGGCTGATTTGTACAACAAGACGGGTAAGTTAAGGGAATCCAAATCTTACTGTGAAAATGCACTGAGGATTTACGGAAAACCCATTCCAGGGATCCCCCAAGAGGAGATCGCTAGTGGTCTAACTGATGTTTCTGCCATCTATGAATCTATGAATGAGCCTGAGCAGGCTCTCAAGTTGCTTAAAAAAGCTTTGAAAATATACACCAATGCCCCTGGTCAGCAAAGCACAATTGCAGGAATTGAGGCTCAGATGGGTGTAATGTACTATATGTTGGGAAATTATTCTGATTCGTACACTTCGTTCAAGAATGCCATTGTGAAGCTTCGAGCAAGTGGGGAGAAGAAATCCGCTTTCTTTGGGATAGCTTTGAACCAGATGGGGCTTGCATGTGTGCAACGTTATGCAATAAATGAGGCTGCAGATTTGTTTGAAGAAGCCAGGAATGTTTTGGAGCAAGAATATGGGCCTTACCACCCTGACACGTTGGGTGTGTATAGCAATCTCGCGGGTACTTACGATGCAATGGGCAGGTATAATATACCCTCTTCAATGTTTATACTCTTGTTCTACTCTGATGTTCATTATATCTAACATGTTCTTTAGTTTCATAGAGTTTCTATTTAGGTAATCTGTTAAAGGCAACTTGAGTTTGTTTAAGGGCCAAGTATAGACTACCCCAGGCTTTTATTTAAGTTAATTTTGTACTGCCATTCCTCTGCCTTTACTGTGTATGCATCTTTGTGTCATTAATTACAATATTGCAGAAAAGGAAAGAATCAAATGTAGATTTTAGAAATTCAAACAACCGAATTGATATTTTTTTAAATTTACATCATGATGCCTTCATTTTTCACTGACTCCTCTGTCATTTCCATCTTCCTCAGGTTAGAAGACGCCATTGAGATTTTAGAATATGTTGTTGGGATGAGAGAGGAGAAGCTTGGAACAGCAAATCCTGATGTTGATGATGAGAAGAGGAGGTTAGCTGAGTTGCTGAAAGAAGCTGGCCGGGTACGGAACAGAAAAGCCAGATCACTAGAAACCCTCCTAGACACCAACTCTCATAGTATACAGAAAGATGCCTTCAAGGTATAATAATAATGATTTGTACACATGCATGTTTGTAAAATAGGATATTTAAAGTAAGATTAGGTGGTGGGTGTGTGTTGATTAGATTCTTGGTGTGTACTGTCAAAAGAAATAACAGGGAGGAAAGGGCCTTTGGTTGTAATTTTGATTGTATTTTTTTTTTACTCCCCCTAAAGTTTGTTGTATTTTTACTCCATTTTTCAAGGAATTGATAAAATTCCATTGTTAAAAGAATATCATGGAATCAATGAAAAATTTATAAAGTTTTTTCTTTTTTTCCTCTCAGAATCTGCTTTTCTTCCTAATCATGTTGTTCAACAAACTTTTGATGAAAGCATTCCAGCACTTCTAAAAGATGAAGAATCCTTCATTAAATCACCTAAAATTAGCTATTCAAACAGATGTTATAAGCCCAAGTAGAACTAATCAAAATTTACAGACAATTACGGGTAACATAGATTATTATATGGTGCAACTGATGAAATATCACAAAAGTTTTGAATTATATTTCCCTTACTGTACAGGTTGGTTATGTCTGGATTGATCTGGAGCATTCAATTAATCAATTACATCTTTTAAATGGATTTTATTGCATAAAAATATACCATGTGGAAGTTGTTAGTTGTGTACTCAAGAGCTAAATTTTGGATTACTAAGAAAGAAATGATTTTTTGGTACAACTGCAGAATTTAATATTAAAAACTGATGTAAAGTTACAGCCTAGCTGATTCAAGATGCAACAGAATCTTTTATGCTAAACCATTTATTTTCTTTTCTGTAGATTACCTAGGATTCACCAAATTTTGTTTTAACTAGAACTTGATTTCCTATAATCAAATTGACTGCTTTTATTGTTACATTTGATGGGAGCTCACTCAACTGAACGGGAAATTTTACTTCCCACTTTTGTGTTTTAACACCGCACTTATTTTTTACACTGCTTGTGGGGTCCCACCATGGAGATTATCCAAGGGTTTTTTTTTTGTTGCAAGGATGATCCCCACATCATCATCCTCATAAAAATCACATCGTTCTAAAGCTTTTAACCCCATCAGAAGTTAGTTGAAAGTTTATGATTTATTAAACTTGATTTTTTTTTGTAAGGATGATTGAGGTGATAATCCTCACATAAAAATTAACCCTTGGGTCATCTCTATATACATGGATCCCAACAAGTAGGATGTAGAAGGAGTGTAAGAATACGTGGGGTGTGTTGAAAATTTCTCCAACTGAACTAGACTTGACACTGACAGCCATGTAATGAGTTCTTGGATAGGTCTCCAACTAATTAGTTTAACCTTTATTAATACCTCGGATAGGACACATTTTTTAGGTTTAAGTAAGTAGTTCCCTTCATTAATCATCTCTTTCCTTTCTTTTTGTATCTTTTAAGAGATACCTTTTATATGGAGTATTAATTACTTTAAAAGGTAAGTTCCCATAATTTCTCCAACCTGCCCATGATCTTCTTCTGCCAGTTCAAGTTCACGAATTTAAGTAGTATAAAAAATGCAAGGTCTAGAAGGCTTTATCTGTATGAATTTGATTGGGTTTGTGGGTGAATAAGGTCAAAGATTTTTCAGAAGAAAAATGGGTGGTTGGGTTGTAGACTTGTACACCAAAAAAAAAAAAAAAACACAACTTCTGGTTGAGTAAATGTCAAATGTGGATCAGAATTATCTGCAATTTGGCTTACATGCTACGGGGGGTGACAAATACGTTTCTCTTGCTTTCAGACTGAATACAAATGAATATTTTGATAAAACGTGTTTCTCACTTATACCCAGTAAAGCTGTCCATCAATGAATCACTTACTGCCAAACAGGCCCTAGGGGGACGGACTACTTTATATCTATAATATTTTCTTCACTTCTACCAAATATATCTTTTATTCCTTGTTGTTTTTTTTTTTTGCTATTTTTTTTAGAAGTTTATTACTCAATTACAAGTACAAAATAAAGACCTTATAGATAAAATGCACCATTTATGAGCGGATAATTCAACCACTAGAACAAAGAAAAGGCGCTATAAATAGCTAGCATTGGAAGATTAACTATCGATGATGATACTTCCTGATTCCTCCCAAAAATTTGGAAGAATAAAGAGCCCATGATTGCAAACAATTCTTAAATAGTAAATGCTTCACGATCCGAACCCCAAGTTAGGAAGATAATCTAGTTTATGGGGTTCACTAGAGATGATCAAATGACTGATTTTTAATGAATGTGTATTTAAGTATTCCTCAATAATAAGAAGGATCTCTTAATCAGCCTTTCGATCATCTTT
Organism: Macleaya cordata; assembly: GCA_002174775.1. NCBI lineage: Eukaryota > Viridiplantae > Streptophyta > Magnoliopsida > Ranunculales > Papaveraceae > Macleaya > Macleaya cordata. Next base: position 139,396 of record MVGT01002455.1, on the reverse strand, counting down.
ATATGAGTTTTATATGAGTCCCATAGACCAGATTGGATCGTGGGTCCCCCTAGCATTACTCATCCTTGGAAACTTGAGATAACTAATGTGGTACATAGACTCCATAGACCAATGCAACATTACCTAAGAGCCCCTTCTCCTATCCTGGAAATGCTAAAGACCTGCCCTGCCTTTACACCAAAACTTAAAAGGCCTCGGACCAACATGTCTTCATTTGGGATAAGCATATCGTATTGTCCAAACACGTCTCTTTAGTTCTCCAAAATCCAAGTCACTCATTTTTCATTTTGAAGTTTGAACGTGTCGTTAGAACGCAAGAGAGAAGCGCGGGGAGGGTTACAGAGTGTACCGACTTTTCAGTTTTCGTCACTTTCTCTTTCTGACTCTCTCACTGAGAATTGGGGGATTTCTCAAACCACCATTTACAGAGAAACTAGAGAGAGAAATCTAGAGAGAGAAAGCTAGAGAGAGAGAGATGGGGAACTTGTTGAACAAAGAACCACCGCCACCAATGGTTTTGGTACCACCTCTCTTTGATTTCCCTCCTCTTCCTGCACGTATCAGGTGAAACCCCCTTCAGCTTCAGCTTCAGCGTCTCTGAAATTTCATTTTGTTTGTGATCTCTGTCATTTTTAGGTTTTATCCATCTTTGAAATTCTTCAAAATTCATCACGTGTTTGTATTAGATTCATCTGCTTCACCGTTCATCTTAGCAATTCTAGTTTCGTGAATGTCTTGTGGGTTCATTGTGATTTTGAGCAATTGATATCAGAATTTCTCATGTAACACTTACTCGAACCATAAAACTCCCCAAAAATGAATCAATTCCATGTGTTATTGCAATTTCTGGTATTTGAATGGGAATGAGGAGTCATATCTAGGTTGTAGATTCTTGTATAAGATCTCGCAGCTTGAATATGTTATTCGTTTGATTGATTTCGATTAACAGCCTCATTTTGGTACATCTTGAACCACTATGCTACAAGTTCATACATGTCATCTTTTACTATCGGAATTTTTATTCATTGATTTTTTTGCTTTTCCACATTGTTGATTTTCATCTTGAGTTTGCTTCTACGTTTTTTGTACTATGTATTTGTTTCCATTTCATTAGTCATAATGTATGTACTAATAGTAGACGCTAATCAAAAGTTCGTAAAATAATGCAGGATGTTGGAGTCATCATATGACATGTTATTTGGAAAGCTTGCTTTAAAATGCCTTTTTGAGGATTACTTTGAAGAAGCACGGCATTTTAGCACGAGAATTATGCTAAAGCCAATTGATGACCCTAATGTGGATCTGATTGCAACTGTATCCATCAGAGCTATAGTTATTTTGTTTCTTTACTATAATTTCCTATCTTGTTTTTTTGTTAAAATTTCACTGCTGCAGCCTGTCATGATATAAAGATGTACTGAGTTCAGTATTGATGGTCTTATGTGCTCAAAATTTCATCTTGTCGAGTGTCTTTTTGTAAAGGCATCATTTGCTTTGGGAGTACGTCAATCGTTTTGATATTCTTTAGTATAATTGCTGTTATGTCTTTCTGATAAGTATGATAGTCTTGATTGCTTGATAATTACACCTGGGGATTTTTAGAAAGAAGGAAACAAATGTATTTTCCTTAGCATGTTCAGGTCAATGGTTCACTTGACCATAAGCCTGAAGAAAAAATTGTAGGGAACGCATTGTTTCGTTGGCAGAGGTAGGGGCAGATTTACTGATCTAGTTTCTTATTGATTGGTAGAATTAGTTCTGTACCAGTCATTAGTTTATTTTCCTGTTCAAATTAATGATAGTTAAAGTTCTTAACTAGCTAATCTTATTTTTTCTTTGCGAGCAGGGATGTAGATGATCCTAATACATTCATGGACCTCTTTGTGTCAACTTCTGATCCGTAAGAAAAAAACTTTTGAAGAAGAGATCACAGCTTGCTTAGGTTTTCTGGTTATTTTTTTTTCACTTGTTAGTTATTATTATTCAGACTAATTTTTTTTTCCTTATGTACTATTCATGTTTTAATTAGGGTTTTGCGCATGAGATCTTGTGCTTACTATCCCAAATATGGATTTGGTGCATTTGGCAATTTTCCCTTGCTAACTACGAAGAAAAGGTATCTTTGTTTGAGAATTTTCTGTAAGACAAGATAACATGTGGTCTCTGATGATTTAGTTTTCCAAGTCAATTGCTCTTGCAGGATAAATATGGAAGATTATGGTGTCATGGGCTTGAGATATGGCTCAGGAAATTTATCAATTGGAGCCACTTTTCTGCCTTTCTCTTGTATGTGATCAGTATTTACTATTTAACTATAATGAATTTAATTAATGTTTGTAATTTTAGTTACACTTCAATGTAAGGTTTTATATCACGAAAGAGTCTCATATAGTTTCTCGTGCGAATAAGGAAAACAATTAAGCCTTCAATTCGTCGAGACGATTACATTAGGTATATTATTTACTAGTGGCTTGTCTAGCTGCTAGCTTTACTAAGAGATAAATGTAAAATCTCTTTACAGTTTGACATGGGTTGTTAAGAAAATTGGACACTTATATTTTGCCTCCATTTTCTATTGGGTATGATTTGGCCTGGGTTGATAAATGTGACACTCCTCCGACTTTTAGAGGGCTATATTGTCTTACCCTGAAGATAAGATTTAAAATAAAGGTGAGGAAGGGTCTTTCGATTTATAAAAATGCAGGGGCTGCATGAATCGATTCCATTTATCTCCAATTTACTTTTCTTAACTTTCATTCATGGTTCTAACTTTCCGCCTCTCTGGAATTTTGGTTTTAAAAGCTTATAAGTTATAACTACATATACCACTTATTGTCTATTGCAATTATACTTATGATTTTCTTATATGCTACAATCTTCACATTTTAGATATTCTCACTTTTCACTTGCTCGTATCAATATCGAGCAGCTTAATAAAAGAGATTAGGACTTTTTTAAAAGCTACACTGGCTTCATTTAAGTTTCAGAGATTGCAGTTCATCTAATTCGATTACAATGTGAGCATACACCATTCAAAATATGAATCCCATCTTAATTTGGTATCAAGGATTGATGCAGCCTTACATGTGCTGCAGATAAGTCTCCAAGAAGCGCATGGTTAGTCAGCAGGATGGGAAGGTTAACTGCAGGCGTGCAGTACACACCAGATCGTGAGTTTCTTTCACCGTTCTGCTCCAAGATAAATTATTTTCATAGTACTTTACTGTTCGCATGCATCCATGGGTAGAAAATGGTTGCGAGACAAACATATCTTATGTTATTTTTGTTGCTGATTAGTTGGAAGCAAAGACGGTGCAAACTATAAAGATTTAATGAATTGGAGCTGCGCAATTGGCTACGGGTTAGGATCCAGTAGCCCTTTGAGTCCATCATTCAATTTCAGTCTTGAACTTGCACGTAGTTCCCAGGTTTGATTCATTTTAATTTGTATGCACTCTTATTCTTCAATTTCTTTTTCTCTTGTTGTAAAGGTGACTACTTTAATTTGTTAGTACTAAAAAAAAGAATTCTATCGGATTATCAGTTTCTTTTTCCAGATGGTGTGAAATCCTTGTCTGTTTTGTTGTCTTAGGATTATCTAGTGTCCAACTGGTTGAATTTGTACAAGTTTTAAGACACAACTGAGTAGATCTTATTATGTACTACTGCTGCCTGTTAGAAGGAACTTCCTCTTTCACCATGCAGATTAGATTACTATGAGACTTTGAGTTAATTTGGCAATGTATCAATCAGATAGCATAGTGGAAGCATAAGTAACATTCCATTGGATCACCTATTTATCAACTTGAAACTTTTTTCTTTTGATATATTTCTGTTATACTTTGAAGCATGAACTGCTGCATAACAGAAAAGATGCTTTACCAAATATTCCTCTGTAACTTTGCATATTAGACATGGTGTTCATGCATGCCGCTAATGAAGGTTCATGAAGTTTTAGAAAGTTGGCCTGTCAGCCTGTGCATTTTATTTATTATCAGTTTGATGTCGAATGCTTCTTTGGCAAGGTTTTGATGAGTAAACTGCACAAAAAAAAATCTATATGACGTAAACAATAAGAAATAGATAAATAAATATGTAATACATATACAGATATTCACAACCTTTGTGTGCATCTCTTGAAGTTGACTTCTGGAAATCCTCTTTGAACAACTTCCAGAAGGAGCTCTTTCTTGTCACTTTGTTATGTGCATTGGTATTCATCTTCTTTTCTTCTTCTTTTTCTTTTTAATCTTTCATACATGTTATGTGATTTGCGATTAATAGTCATACATGTCATTATAATTCTCCAAGGAATACATGCTTTATGCAATTTGTATATATGGATCGAGTTATTGCAATGGCTGGTGACAATTTATTTGAAAAGTCTCAAATATTTTCCCTGTTCGGAAAGGATATCAATTTGATGAATTTGTATTGAATATGGATGATGAAGTGATAGATGGTAGCTGACTAGCTATTATAACTAGCTATTATTCTTCAAGTATGTATACATAGACATGTAGATTGTTATGATGATCATGCACTTTAGATAAGTTGGATGGGTGTGTTTTCTCATCTGGTAATTCCATAATTCAAGGCTAGCAACATGCACCTATGTCTAGTCTTGTGTGTGAAGGTAATTTGTATAAGAATGACTGATTTTCTCATTTACCAATCTTTGATATACAGTTGATTGCTTCATTCTACCAGCATGTTGTGGTCCAAAGACGGGTATGTTCCTCATTATTATTATTTTTTATTTTTTCAGTGTTATTATTTTTTAACCATGTTTGTTACATATTTTTTAGTGTGTTTCTGCTGTACTTCTGCCCATTTGCTTATATTTTAATCCATTCATCTATTTAACTATCATTTATTGATAAGAACTCATCCTTTATATCCTGCTTAACGTAATAAACCTGATGAGACACATAATTCATTGATTGTAATAGGTGAAAAATCCATTTGAAGAAGATGGGGTAGTAGGAATTACGAACTATATTGATTTCGGCTTTGAGTTAGAGACAAGGTGCATCGACTTCTTAACTGTTTGAAAGTTGGTGTCTTTAATATGGGAACTAAGTTTTATCTTGTTTTAAAGGATTGATAGGGCTGGATCAACAAATAATGTCCAAGACTCGACATTTCAGATAGCTGCATCTTGGCAAGCTAATAAGAACTTCTTGTTCAAGGTTAACATCTGCTGATGAATTCCATTAGTATTGAATGGTAAATCATATTAAGTTTACTAAACTAGTTTATTCTTTCTTTTTCTTTATTTTTTTTTTGTAGGGAAAAGTGGGTCCTTTCAGCTCGTCATTAGCTCTAGCATTTAAGTCATGGTGGAAACCTTCTTTCACGTTCAGCATTTCAGGTACATTTAGTCACAAGTTAGATGTCCACTAAAAGCCCGTCTCATTGGTTCACTGTGAAGTGGTGAATTTTTCCCTAATTATGACTTCAAGGTGACTGAAAGCTGTGGGAATTAAAAGTGGCCCAATTTTTGCTAGGTTTAAGATGGGATTAACCTATTTTGACACAAGAACGTCCAACAGGATAAGATTTTCCCATGTATATGTTGGAAACAAGGATGGCAATCTGGCCTGATGGCTCAAAGTTTTGACTGGGCGGGCTCAGACCTGTTTTTGAAGCCCAGACCAATGAATCCGGCCTGAAGACTACTGTGATTGTCCTCTTCTTCTTCCAGCCACCTCCACATGCACCATAAGAACTGTACTATGCTTTAAAATGATAAACTTCCATATCATGTGTGTTCTGCAGCTGTTAGAGATCGTAAGCTTGGGACAACAGGCTTTGGATTTGGAATCCGTGTTGAGGATCTTAGAGAAGCCAGGTTTTCTTCTAATACTTTTTAGGCAACTTCTTACTGAGTATTTATCGTGCTTGTATTTCACATGCATCCACTTGCATTGCATCACATAGGGTGTCATTAAATTACTAGTTATATCTAGGAATATCAGAAACCTGGATTTTTCGCTTTAAGTTTAATTTGTAATTAGTTGACTACATAATTCTTCAGTTACTGTAATCCTGTGCTTGCTAGGATATGTTGTTGATGTAGTAAGCTTTAAGGTTTAGAGTTTCTACTACTAATATGAACCTTTTTTCCCCCCCTTCTGTAGTTATCAAAGGGCTGATCCAAACTACGTAATGTTGACACCGAGCAAGGAACATCTAGCTGAAGGCATCCTTTGGAAGACTGGAAAGAGGCCAATGTTACAGTCAGATGTGGATTATGGCAACTTTGAGGGCTTACCCAGGGAGTTGAGACCGATCGAGAAAATTTTGTAGATTTATCTTCTCTTTTTCTTTTTTCATTTACTCAGCATGCCAAGGAACTTCTACATAACATTGTGCAAAGAGGTGAGTTTCGAGGTTCGCTACTTCTGAACCCGGCTCCCTTCCATCTCCTGGGACACCAGTTTTGTGTGGATGAAAGTTTTGATATAATTTTGCAAGTATAACCTAGAAATGGTCATTTGTTTCTAGAAATGATGTAAGTGGTGTTCCTACTGAGTTCTTAAATTCTATGATATTATAGGGTGGGTATTCATGTCATTAATGTATTAATTCTTGTTCTGGTTTCAGGTTCTGTTTAGATTTTTTAGGCCAAGAAAACATTTTTTTGTTTTCATCTGGCAATCTGTTTTACTGCTAACCTATCCTGCATTGGTTTTTCCAGATTTGGTTTGAAACCCAAGTCATATCCGTGTCGCTCTCACTGTTCTTTTTTTTATATTTTTCATTAACGTTCTAAACGAAGAAAACGGAAAAAGCAAGAACAAGCCAGAAGCCAATGTGAGACTAACCGCGATGCTTGTCACGTAATTGTTTTAAATGCTGCTCTTCAATTCAGACCAACGGATTACATTTGACCAACATGATCATTCACAAAGAAAAGTTTGACTGATGAAATCATTTTCAACCGTTGGATGATGATGGTTGCTGTAGAGGCCATCGTCTATTATTTGTCATCTATGTGGGCCATGTCAGCCAAAATTATCGTTTCAAACCAAAGGAACCGTCTGATCGTACAAATTTCCAGGTGGTTATGGCAAATTTTTGATGTTCGAGATTGAAATTTGATCATGAGTCTAGAATGGAATGGCATCGTCTTCATACATCAAAATAAAACTCAAGTTTGGGCTGATGTGGGTTGTTTAGTGGCTGCGACACCAACAACACAGAGTCAGACTCTCAAAATTCAATCTCTTCTAACCAGTTGTGTTGTGTTGGTGCCAGTGAAAGCATGGCCGTTTATTCACTCATTTCCTCTGCAACTGTCCCCAAAACATTCTATCGATCTCCCACCAAAACACCAACTAATGACAACTTCACTCTCTCCACCAAGTCTCTTTTCGTTTACAGAAACCCTAATTTCTCTCCTCTTCTCTCTTTTCTTCGTAACCACAATGACAATCGCATAAAAAATGTCTTCATTAACAACAAATCCCTTTCCTCCTTCAGCAAATTCTTCCTCAACAAGAATCTCTCTTCGTCTGGCAGTGGCTTAGATTCATTGTTCGTTCTCTGCGCTTCTCTTGCTTTGTCTTTCTCTCTTTTCGTTTCTGATGTCGATCCTGCATCAGCCTTCGTTGTCACTTCTCCTCGGAAGTTGCAGACCGATGAACTCGCCACTGTTCGGCTCTTCCAGGAAAACACTCCCTCTGTTGTCTACATCACCAATCTCGCTGTCAGGTATCTATTTCCTCCATGATCATACTCCTGAGAAAAAAAAAAAAAAAAATTTTGATCAATCATGCTCTTTTCTTTTTTTCCTTTTTTTTAGAGAATTTGTGACTGAAGCTTGAATTTTTTCTGGATTTTTGGTGTTAATTTAGGCAGGACGCATTTACTTTGGATGTATTGGAGGTGCCTCAGGGATCAGGTTCAGGGTTTGTTTGGGATAAAGACGGTCATATTGTTACTAACTATCATGTAATTCGCGGTGCTTCTGATCTCAGGTTTGTTATTCAAGAAAATCTTAAGTAATATATTTGGTATATTTCACTTCTCTGACTTATTCCACAAGTTAGAGAGTAATTTTGCACTAATTCTGCTATTTCTGTCACATCACAGAACTATCAGGAAACTAAGTTCATTAATCAGCTTTTGCCATTAAATGTGCAACGTGGCAAGAGGTGATCGATTCCTTAACTCCACAACCTGGACTCATGAAGGGTTGCCAAACAAAAGTTATGCCATAAGTTTTCTAGGCAACCTTGATGGCCTTTGCACTGAAATGTAGTTGACTATTAGCACCTGGATCCTTATCAAAAAAAAAAAAAAAAATAGCACCTGGACCTAGATCTTAATCCCATATTTGATTTTTGTTGCTTGTAGTTTGCTGGTACTTGCTTCTTGTACTGTTTGCAATTTGTTGTTTAGCTTTTTGCACCTATTGTGTAACATGTTCGATTCTTTCTATCTTGGGCTTCTTCGGATTCCTTTATTGTCATATTTTTGTTTAACATTGCATACTGGTTCCGACAACTTTCTAACCATTTTTTTTTTTTTTTCATTTAACATATCATTTGTGAATATTTTTCACAAACTATTTCGTGCTACTTATATACAGGGTCACTCTTGCTGATCAGTCAACATATGAGGCAAAAGTTGTTGGATTTGACCAAGATAAGGATGTTGCCGTGTTGAGTGTTGATGCACCAAAAGATAAATTGAGACCAATACCTGTTGGTGTCTCTGCAGACTTGCTTGTTGGTCAGAAAGTATTTGCCATTGGGAATCCTGTAAGTATGATCTTTGGCTCTACCAGCATTCTGCTCAGTTTTGTAACGTTTGTTGTTTATTCTTTTTCTTGTCTTAAATCTAGAAGTCTGTCTTTGAAAAGGCTTAATGTAAATCGGCTTACTCTCCTAGGAAGTGAGTGTTCAACATCATCATTTGCATAGTATCAATAAGTTATCCTATTTTTCTTTGATGGATGGTAAGCAAGATTTTCTATAAAATTTCAAAACCGATAAGTGAAGTAGACATACACAACAATAGTAAATTGCACTGGTAATAAAGTATTCACATTTTGACTGTTGTGCAATGCATAAAGTTGACATGAGAGCTGTTGTTGGACTCCATTTTATTTTGTGCATTCTAAGGCTGCTAAATATAGTAATGTTCAATTGCTACAGCTTACAAAATAATTTATTCTGCCGATGCGTGAAGAGCTTCAGACAGGAGTATTGAATTCTGCGGCTTATGCAGTGCCTTACCAAAAATATTAATAATAATATAAAATAAAACTATGAACACATTCCTTATGCTTATATCCAATAGACTTGTTGGTGGTTTGTTGCCGCTTGAGATTTTAGTCCTGTTACCACAAATTTAGCTCCGCTCCCTTCAACTTTTAATGTCTTTCTGTTAGTGTGAGACACTGAGACTTGTTTCATCATATACTCTGAATGATGTATGTATGTATGGTTGTTACTGATGTGATTCTACATAACTAACTACAGGATCTTTTTCCTTGTTCCATTTGTGTACAATTCGCAGTTTGGGCTTGACCATACGCTTACAACAGGTGTAATTAGGTAGGGAATGTTCCTAGTTAATCTTCTTTTACAAATATGATAGCCAAAAGTATCTGGATTTTCCGGAAACTTCTCTATGGTAGATTTTTAAGTCTCCTGTGTGGCTTCCTCATTTAATAAAGTTGTTTCCTGATTTGAAGTTTAACTGTTAATTTCACTGAGGCATTCTTTGTGTTTATGTAGTGGACTTCGCAGAGAAATTAGTTCCGCTGCCACCGGTCGTCCAATTCAGGATGTTATTCAGACTGATGCTGCCATAAACCCTGGTAACAGTGGAGGCCCTCTCCTTGATAGTTCGGGAAGCTTAATTGGGATAAACACTGCTATTTATTCTCCATCTGGTGCATCCTCTGGTGTTGGATTTTCAATTCCAGTTGACACGGTGGGTTATTACTTGGTCCTGCCAATTTTGATTTTCACTTTATAGAACCATATTTGTGAGTTACATCTACAGCAAAATCACTCTCTCCCATTATTTGTTTGCTTTCGTTTTTTACTTGTCCAGGTTGGTGGAATCGTTGACCAGTTGGTAAAGTTTGGGAAAGTTACAAGGCCTATTCTAGGAATCAAGTTTGCGCCCGATCAGTCTGTGGAGCAACTCGGCGTTAGTGGGGTGCTCGTGCTAGATGCCCCAGCAAATGGTCCTGCTGGGAAAGCGGTATACTTTACTTTTCTTTTGGTTAATCAATGCATATGTTGTGTATTTCATGTATCATTTCCAATTTTTAGCTTCTTGTTCTGATCCTTATTTAGCTCCTTAAAAATGTCTTATCATTTCAAGCATAACTGACTAATCTCCATTTTCAAGGGTTTGAAAGCAACCAAACGAGATTCCTATGGAAGACTTATTTTGGGTGACATCATAACGTCTGTGAACGGGAAAAAGGTCACTAATGGGAGTGATTTGTACAGAATCCTCGACCAGTGTAAAGTGGGTGATGAGGTATGCCCTTATACTATCTATTCTTTTATTTTGGGATTCATTGTGATGGGGGAGTCAGAGGGATGATTACAGATATACTTTTGTTTGGACATTGTTATAGTAATAACCTGTACCCTTGAAATTAACACTTAAAAATGTCTTAGATCCACAACTAGCTAAAACTGCTGTTTCAATGGAAGAAAAAAAAAAAAAAAAAACTTCAAGAATGTGTTTGTGAAAGTTCAATGCTCTGCTTATTGTAGAAATCTTTTACTGAATACTTATTTAAACTCAGGTGTCTGTGGAGGTGTTGCGTGGTGACCACAAAGAGAAAATCTCTGTAATCCTCGAACCAAAGCCTGATGAGTCGTGATGGTTTAAATATTGGGAAGATTTCATGGTGGTAAAAGTGATGGCATTTTTGCCTTCTGTTGTATTATGTGTTGAGGTAGTCCCCATTGTTTGTATCATATTAATTGTAATGATAACAAAAAAGGTCCCTGTTGTACATATGAATATGATAGCGCCATTATTGCTCTAATCTTGTTTCATAATAATAATGTTGCGAGTTGCAAGATCTTATGGGTACTTCTACTTTCTTTCTTCTTTTCTTTTCTTTTCTTTGGTTTGTTTACTTGTAACGAACGTTTTAACTCAATGCTGGAAAAGACTTGTTAGCTGTTCTCGAACATCTCTGAGAGGAGGAGAAGGATATGCAAAATCAATGCAATGGTGTAGCCCTTGTTAGGGTTCTTGTTTGATTCCTGCCTCACCTGGTATAGCTCTTGATAGGGTTCCTATTTGATTCCTGCCTCATCTTAAATAAATTAAACGAGCAGAAGTATTCTTGGCGGACACATCTGTTCTGTAAACTGTACAAGATATTTTCTATTTGTATTGGCAGGCTGGCAGCTCTATGGTACCCAAAGGCCATTCTGTATTGTGGGTTTTTTTTTGGGCTTTTTTAGCAAATAACCCTGTCAGTATATGGAAACTAAGAAATAACCCTGACATTTTCGATATTTCTGAAATAACCCTATCTTGGACGGAATCGTTAACTTGCCATCCTCGAGATCACGTGATGGTCACATGACCATGTTAAAGTACGTAAATGCCCTTATTCTAACCCAACCTCTCCTCACCTTGAGTTAAGTTCAGACCTGGGACACGTGGAGCCATCTGTGAGTTGGATGAGTTTGACGGAAGCGATGGAAGTCTGGTCTGGTCTGTTCCCAAACAGCAACCACAGATTCTGAACCGATCCATGGAGAAGGAAGGAGATGCAGTCTCCTTGAACATGAAAAATAACGAAAAAAATAAGAAAACAATCGTTGATGGCTCATGAAGAAGGGATAAATTAACTTTGAAAAATAACAAAAAAATCCAAATGCTAACCTCCGATGACTCAACTGACTTTGCTTTTGATGACCCTTCTCCACCTCCCATGGATAGTGTTGTGTGGTTAAGAGCTTTAATGGAGAAGAAAGGACCAGATGAAGATGGAGTTAAAGAAAAGACGATGATGGATTGAGATGGATTGAGATGGTTTGATCGGTGGATTTATAGAGCCATTCAGATGAGGAGAAAGATCACTTAACGGTCACAGTAAGGACCGATCTGCACCGTCAAACTCATCCAACTCACAGATGGCTCCACGTGTCCCATGTCTGAACTTAACTCAAGGTGAGGAGATGTTGGGTTAGAATAAGGGCATTTACGTACTTTAACATGGTCATGTGACCATCACGTGATCTCAAGGATGGCAAGTTAACGATTCCGTCCAAGATAGGGTCATTTCAGAAATATCGAAAATGTCAGGGTTATTTCTTAGTTTCCATATACTGACAGGGTTATTTGCTAAAAAAGCCCTTTTTTTTTAGTAGATGAGATATCCAGTAACGGGAATGTGAAAAGCATAAAAGAACGGTCACAAATATACTAGGTAGAACCGTAGAAGAAGTCGCCACTTTCACGGGATACCAACCAACTTGACTAGCAGATTTTCTTTCGGTACCAATGGTATTTTCCGCCACTACCAAACGTTAAGCACTGTTGTAACGCTTATATTAAAAAAACGCCCAAAAAACGTATGTATTATGCTGTAGTACCTGAACATAGTACGTATTGCGTACAAAGTACGTTTATACAAGAAAATAAAAAACCAAACTTAAACCCCTAACTTTGCCCTTCTGTGTCTCTCTGTTCGTCCCCGACCCAACTGCCCGCTTCTCTCTCTTCGTCTCCAAAGTTAACATTCCCTCCTCATCTTTCATCTCCTTCTCCTTCAATCTATCTGGTATTCATCACTGGTCGTCCTTTTTAACTCTTCGAATTGACGGCTCTCAAGGTTAGTTTAGAGTAACACTGGTACTGGGAGTAGAAAACCCCCGACACAAATACGCACTCTCTCTCTCTCTCTCTCTAAGGGTTTCAAAGTGTTGTTCTAGAGAGAGAAAGAAAGGAAGCATACTGTTTAAATAATAAGGTTCAGGCTTTGAAAAGGAAGGGATGGTGGAGGAGAAACACTCGGATTCGCAGACAACTTTGGTCGACAAGATAGTGGTGGGTATTTATATTCTCTTCTACCTTGTGCAATTTCTTTGCTTGAATTACCTTCCCTTCTTAGCTTGTTAAATCTCCGTTTTATCTATCCTTCTTATTTTTAATGGTGAATTGATCTATAATGCTTTTGATTTATTTTTGTATCTGTTTTAGGTTCCGGGAGATGTGGTATTGGATCTATCAAAAATGGCAAACCAGACCATCAAGTTAGGTGATGGGTTACGTCAGGTAAGGGCACATTAGGTTTTCATCCACCTCCAAAAAGCTTTAAATTATGCTTGTATAATTTAAAAATATAAAATTTAATTACATATCAGGTGATTTGAGAGAAAAGGGAAAGAAAAAGTTTGGGTGGTTGATGCTAAATCCAAATGCTTTGATTTGGCAGGACTGTGATGCTATTTCTGTGATGAAGTCTGGGAAGTTGAGGTTCTCAAAGCCAAACAAGTACTGGGTTGAAAGCTCACAAAAGAGGGTCAGTGTTGTGTTGTTCCTATTCTTGTAATTTTTATTGAAGATTCATGCACTTTTATAGAAAGAGTTTAGGTAATTCTCTTAGTTTTGAACCCATTAGTCGTGGCATAAGCTAATGATATGGGTTATACAATGGTACCTTTGAAATACCATTATGTTATTGTTGGACACCATTTATACTGGGTATCTGTTTTTGAAAGTAAAGTTACATTTGCCGTTTCCCCCCTGTAATGCTTTCCCCTCTTTAAAAAAATGAAGTTTTAAAAGAATCCTAAGCGTCCCCTTCAAAGGATACTGCAGGTTCCAAGGTGGGCTTATCCCAATTATCCCTTCATATGAAACATAAGATTAACGTATACCTTGGATTATATCTTTGCCTGAACGGAGCTATTGTGTGAAGAAATCCCTAATTCCATCAATATCCACCATTTCTTTTGACTCTATAACACACAAATCGACATCAAAGCATCTTTGAGATTTTAATATCAGTAGTGGAAATTCTAAGAGCTATTAATGTTTTATATGGGAACTGCATGCTAGACAAGATTATTGCAGTGTTAAAGAGTACATTTGTTTTTCCCCTTCATATAATGTTCTCTACCCACCTAAAAAGAAAAATGAAATGAGAGTAAATTTGTTTCCGTAGGTGTCACCATATTTTATTTTTTCACACTTTATGTACAAAAGTTTTCACTTGTTTCTTGTTTGTGTTCTTCTTTTGTTCTTTTTCTTCTTTTTCTCCTCTCTCATACTAATATTGTGTTTCAATCATATTGTTATTTCAGTATGTACCATGCGCGGAGGATACAGTTCTTGGTATTGTGGTTGACCAAAGGGCAGATGTAAGCATCTTTTCGCTCTCTCCACTACCATTGAATTGAGGCATCCTTAGTGCCTTTATATGTCTATACAGAATAGATTGAATGTGTGGTCTAGATTATCATAATATTTTCTTTTCTTGTACGTGGTTTATGTGCAGAACTTTCTTGTGGACATTAAAGGACCAGCATTGGCATTTCTACCTGTACTGGCATTTGAAGGAGGAACGAGGAGAAACATACCAAAGTTTGAGGTAGCTTGAGTTAGAGTGATTTATATTTTCTAACTGGAGAGTCACAAGGGTATATTCAGCTGTTTGCTTCATGCATCTGATAAATAGTCACATGAAGAGCCCTAAAATATTTGCAACTTTAGTTTATCTCTGATGCCTTTATCTTGTCGCTGCATTCAGTACATCCACAATATTTACTACTGTTTTGAAAAAATTTAGCTTCATATAACTTGTGGTTCTCTTTATGTAGCTTTAGATAATGCTCCAAGGGGTAAATAAAAGATTTAGTTGTAAACATGTTGCATTTCTCATGAGTTTTTGTTTTGTTTTCTTGTTTTAGTTTCTTTCTTTTCTTCTTCTTTTTCTTCTCTTGTTTTTTTCTTTTATTTTTTCGATGAGTTCTGCCCTGAAATTCTTGTTTTTAGTAGAGCTTAATGGTTTGGCACATTTCATGTTGATGTCAAATAGTGGGGGTAAGGCACTGGAAATGATGATGACTGCATGAGTGCATACAACTTCCATCCGATTGGGCATTAGCACTATTGTCCTATTTGCATAATTTTTTTTTCAATGGGTTCCTTGATAATTTCGGATGTCCACTTTGAATTATATATTTATATTGCATTTCACTGTTAACAAAAAACTTTTATTGATTTTTAGTTGGTGTTTCTTTTAAGCACGAAATTCCTTGTGGATTTTTTTTGTTTTGCTGATATTTTCTTATGGATATTGTTTTTGTAATAGTTCAGTTGGTTAATTGAATGAGTTTCTACTTTCTTTGTCAGGTAGGTACATTGATCTACGTTCGGGTGGTCAAAGCGAATACGGGAATGAATCCTGAGCTCTCCTGCACTGATGGTAGATTATTTTAATTAACTTCTCCTCAAATGTTTATGTTTGTGGCTTGCTTTTTATGTTATTCAGTTACCAGTTTAGAGAAATTTATTTAATTTTAGAATGTTGCTCACAAACATTCCTGAAAATCATTTCTTGTGTTATTATTTTAATAGCCAGTGGGAAAGCGGCAGAATTTGGTCCCCTGAAAGATGGCTACACGTTTGAATCATCAACTGGCTTATCGCGAATGTGAGCTCTCTTTGACGCTGAAACCGTCTTCATCTCACTTTATTCACCATCCTTTTTCATGATTGTGATGAAATTTTCATTTTTCTTTTGGTCTTCATTAGGCTGCTAAGTTCGCCAACTTGTCCAGTTCTTGAGGCTCTTGGGAAGAAGCTATCTTTTGAGATTGCAGTTGGCTTAAATGGTCGTGTCTGGGTAATACTCTTGAAACCCTTATTTATGTCTTCTCAACAGAGCTTATGGAGAATTTTTTCTTCTTCACTTGTAAATTTAGCTATTATTAGTCTTTCCATAGCCATAAGTTTAATGATTTGACCGCTTCTATTTTTTCGGTTTCCTGTCAATTTATAGTTGCATCATTTTTTCTTTTTCGAAGTATGTGGAGACTGCCCTACTTATTAATAACCATCATGTTGTTAGTCTTTTGTTTTTAAACATTTTCCCCCCTTCTCTTTTATTTTTCTTTTCAGTAAAATCATTTTTCCTTGTAAGATGATGGATAATTTTGCTTCTTAAATCACTGAGTTTGATTTTGTTCACCCTACTGTGCATGAGCAAAACTACCGATAATCTAGCCATGCAGTGTTGTACCATTAAACTTTCAAGGGTGGTTGGGACGGCTAGATGGTGTATTGTTTTTCTCACTGACCTTACAAGTGGGTGAAACAAAAAAAATAAAAAAATCAACTCCCAAATCACGTCATATCAATTCCCTCTGTGGCAACCTTGTAATTTCCAATTCAGTTCGAGACTTCTGAAATGTAAATTTTGTTTTGTAACTGTAGGTGAATGCCGAGTCTCCGTCCACAGTCATCCTTGTTGCAAATGCCATAATGTCCTCTGAGTCTCTAACTGCGGTTCAACAAAGAGTTATGGTGGACAAACTAATGCAGAGAATTCAGTGATCTGAGTTGGTAAGTCTCATCTGTTTGAAACCATTCTTCAACCTCTTTTTCATTTCCTTCTTTTGAAAATCATGAAAGTTTCTGCTATTTTTCTTTCTCAGATGTATCATGTGAGATTTTGGATGGTTGCAATACTAAGCATGCCAAGATACAGGTGTTGGTTTTGTTTCCTAAATACCTGAAATCTAGCCTGGGGTACTGGTTACATGATTATGGACGGTGGAGATTTAACCATCAGACCGAATTATGGTTTAGATGTGCTATCTTTTGGGATTGTGACTGTAACATTGGTGCGACCAGTTAAGAGTTTGGAGAATTTTATACAGTGAGTACTGAGTAGTTGTTTACATTTTTGAATTATCGCTTTATGAAGAGCTGAATCATCAAATTAGTTGTATTTTTTTGTTATGAAGGTTTGAAAGGAGAATGTTTATACCGTGTAACTGTTTCTGGATGGAACGGTTTAACACTTCAAATTAAATGTTTTAGAAGCCAGGACCCATCTGTACTTAACTGGGGTACAACCTTAGGTTGGGCTCGCCTTAAATATCGTGGTTGCCTCAAGTTGATGGTTTGGGAACCTGAACACGACACTTACCTAAAGCCCTAAACATAATCCTTGTCTCAATGTTCGGAGGAAGAGGGTACCTTACCTAGTCTTTGTGCAGGACAGCGGGTACAAGATGAGTTCTGATTAGTGCAAATACAAATGGAAGAACCTCCTTAATTGACATACAAGGTAGTGAGGTTTGAGCAAGAGGAGCAAGATGTGGAAAACAAGAAACTTGAAGAACCTGAGCGTAATCTAAGGAGCCCGAGTTCTTAGTAGGTATCTTCTTAACGTTTGGGTTTTGGGCCTGATATCTCAATTTGGGTCTGGTTGGGGCTTGCACATAAATTTTAGGTTGGGCTTGGGTTAAACACCAACTCCAACTCAACCTTGAGTTTGTTACTATGCATGTTAAATTGCATAGAGTCCATGAGCCGGCCAAAACACCAGAGATCTCTAGTCTAGGCTTTGAATAGAAGTTTGCCGAGTCTCGACCTATAGCATGTGAAAATTAGCTTATAGAAACCCTAAAAGAGAGAGAGAGAGAATGAGAATTATTGAGAGAGAGAAAGAGTACTGAGCATTATTGAGAGAGAGAGAACATTTAATGCAGTGCATTTAATGAATGTTCGGTGTACCCAGTATTTGAATGAATGAAATTGGTCCATCACTCCCACTTCTGAATTCCAACAAAACAGTCTTGGGAATTCAACTGACACCACATACTTACTCTGCGTATCGTATCTCCAACTTGAGCCCCAAATTCTATGAAAAGCGGGCCCATTTGGTTCGTGATCCAAAAACTTGTTTTTAAAAACTAATTTACACCTATAATAATATACATCTTGTACTACATTCAAAACTGTTTTATGATTTACAATAAAATCATGTAGGATTTTGTAAAACAAAAAAAAGTTGTTTTATGTTTTTTCAATGAAATCATATAAGATTTTATAGTAAATTCAAAATGCAATTTCGGATGTGATACAAGATATAGTTTGGTTTAGGTGTAAATTAGTTTTTGAAAACAAGTTTTTAGATCGCGAACCAAACGGGCCCTTAATCTTTTATCCATTAAATGAATTCCATTTTGTTTTGAGAATGATATCACTAATCACTATACTAAGGAAAGAGAAAGAACGTTATAGGTTCCCCTTTTTAAAAGGGTTTTTGGATCTTAGGATCACCGAACACCAAATTTTGACAAACAATTTTGAGAAAATTTGGAGTTTTTAAATCTTAATTATCATATGATTTTAAATCTATTGATAAATGATTTTTAGATGTTGTAATGTTCTTCCAAAATTTGGCCTCCCATGATCAATAACTGTTAATTAAATATCCTATATTGCGTCTCAAGGGTTGACGCTCTTACTTTGTTCCCACAGTTCCGCTATGGAGGCTTTAACACTCCATTCGCTCTTATTACACTCTGTTTAAATTATATTTCTAGGTCCCACGTGAAGTATGAAGATGACTGGTTTTTTTACAAAGACATGATCTCCTATTTATATACATAATCCCAAAAAAAGGTTTTCTAAACCTTCATTTTACTGCTAATGTCTTACCTAATTTTGATGAGATTAAAAGTATTCCAACAATTCTGAAGATGACTCTTGATCTACATGATGGAATGATCATTTTTACAAAAAAAAATTGTCTTTCGATCATCTCCATGTAAGCACTAGAAATAAGGTGTAAACAAGGCGTTATGATAGATTTATTGCTAAAATATCCCTTATTTATTTATTTATCATAATTTTGTTCAAAAACCTTATTTTTTTTTGCTAAATATCAAAAACTCCACAAACATTTTATAATAGCCAAAACTCCCATTTGTTTTTTATATTTTACCTTTTTTTATTTTTTTAAAGATGATATTTCTGTTTACTCCACTAGCAAATAAATTATTTTTTAAAAATTCCATTTTTACTCTTATTTAATTAGAAAAAATATCTTAAAAAGATTTTCTCCTTTAATTTATGCTTAATTGATCGTTTTAAATTTTTTAGTTTCCTTTTTAGTTTAAAATATATTTTATCTTCATAATATTTTGAAGATTTTATCTTCAACAAACTACTTTATTAAATTGACCGTTTTTATTTTTAGTTTAAAATCTATTTTGTCTCTATGATAGAAAATTAATTTATGGATTTGCAAAATAAATTTTTTTTTTAAATTATTTTATTTTGGCAAAATAAATTTTGATTTTGCAAAACTAATATTGGCATTACATAACTAGCTTTGAAAATGACAAATATAAATTTAATTATGCAAAAAAAGTTTTGATTAGCAAAAAATATTTTAATACATATGAATTGAAAGTTCTCAACAAATTATTTTTTAAAAAAATTTTTTATTTTAATCGACTTTTTTAGCATCCAAATTAGTTTTAGCTATTTTGAAAAGTTCATATAGTTTTTAGGCAGGAATTTTCAAATTTTAGATGTTTTAGCCGTTCTCCTTTTATTTATTATGCGCTCAGGGGTGCGCCTTTGTAATAACATAAATGTTATTTTCCATGTGCACACTGCAAAACCGGTGTTTAAGTTTTATTCTATTGTCCAGGGAAATGGTACACACGTACGTACCCCCAGCCCAGCATGCACATTTATTGCACCCACTTGCAAACCTAAGATGTTTTTATTCGTAAGGGTCATTAAGAAATTCATGAGTAATTTAATTGATCAATTAATATATAAATAAATTAAATGGATACTTATTAATATTATACATATAGAGGAGAGATATTGTACAATGTCTTATTCCGCTACTATTGTACTACTTATTATCCACTTTATTGTGACTATAACCTCTCATCGTTAAAATTGATTGAAATTTTAACAATAGGTGTAGGAAAGAGCACCACCAACCGCTAGCGGACGCAACAGCTTTATTTAGAAGTACTTACAAATATATATGCATATGAAATTACATAGGCCTTTACTCAATGGTAATACCACAGCTTAAGGAATACGAATTGTTTTGCAATGGAGGCATTTCGTTTTTAAACCTCCATAGGTGGTTTTAGTCTTGTTTGTTGTTCGGGGATTCGGTTGATTCCCTAGTGAAGGGTCGGTGTTTTGGCATTGTTGGTGGTTAGTTTTTCTTTTTCTTTCTCTCTTTGGGTCTTTAGTGTGTAGAATCCTTTTTTGTTCTATTTTTGCCATTAATAATATTTTTTTTATCGATCAAAAAATATCACAGCTAAAGAAATTCGAACCCAAGACCTCTAAGTTATAAGGAGGTCACCATCATCAGACAAACCTTCAATTTTATAATTTTTATTAAATTAATTAGTATAACAAAAAAATATTAAATATGTAAGGTACTTGGGAATTTAGGGGACTCCAAAAACGGCCGCTCCATTGCCTTTTCTTAGATCGGGCTTTACCAAAATAGTTAGTTGTAACAACTGCGTGACAAGTAGAATCATTTTATGTAGGTGGAGATAGCGAAAACTTTTTCTCATCACTAATTAAACAAGAGAATAGTGTGACATGACATTGACATCAGCATGCAGAAACCAAAAAAGCTGTCTTCTGCAACACTATTATATATATATGAACTCATTTATCATCAGTACTCATTTTATAGAGGCCACACTCCACTCACTAGTCCCAACAAACCTCACGAACTTCTTAACCGTTTAATTGAGAATTGAAAATGGGAGGTGGAGGAGATGATGATGATAATGATGAGAGGTGCCTTGATCAGTACTACAAGAAAGGTTTGTGGACAAAGGAGGAAGACAAGATTCTGATGGAATACATAAGGGTGCATGGGAAAGGAAGATGGAGTCGCATCCCCAAGGTCACAGGTACTTACTTACTTACTTACTTACGTCATTAAATACATGTTTTGAATTAATTAATTAATACAACCCTAGTACTAGTGTAGGGTTGAAGAGGTGTGGGAAGAGTTGCAGGTTAAGATGGGTGAATTATCTAAGCCCTGGTGTCAAGAGAGATGATTTCTCTCTCCAAGAAGAAGACCTCATCATTCGTCTCCACAAACTCCTCGGCAACAGGTACCTATATATATATATATATATATATATATATACCTAATTAACTAGCTAGCTAGGGTTCTTCACTTAATCATCTTCATCATGAATATATACATCATCCATCCATCCTACTTCCACTTCATTAAATTCATGATCACTAGCTACTTTTATTTCTCTCCATCTCTAAAAATTAATATCTTTATTTTTTGTTAATTTCTATTTTTTGCTAACGAAATTGAATTTAAGTGTAAGTTGTCAACAACAACAGAGACTACCAATTATGCTAGTTAGCACATGCAAGCCTCAGATGCGTTTTTCATTTCCTTTTTTTTTAAAAAAAAAAATTTTATTTAGAAGAAGATATTTTTATTAAAATTTTGTACTTTAATTTATTCATTATACCTTTCATCTTCACTTATTGAGTTTGGTAAAAGTTACTTTCAGCGCTTTTAGTCATTGAATTTTAGGGTTTTCAATGATAATTATTAATCGTCCATTTTTATTAAATCACTACTTAAATAAAAAATTTCATTTCAAAAGTATTAGGTATTCTCATGAATTAAGTCGAATATGCACTAATTAAGAAAAGAAGTTTTAAATGTCTGTTTTAGTAATTTGTCCTCTTATATATGTCACATCTATATTAGGTCGTCTTCAATTCAGACCTCAATTTCAATTATACCAACAATCGCAATCCTTATAAATTTTTGTGAATATATATTTGTAGTTTTCAAATGCCTTCAAATGTTCACTCACTTTAAACAAATTCATTCATCGTGGGTCCACTGTAAATTAGTTAAGTGACTCCCCCTATACAACAACCAAATTAATTTCACTTATTTGAATTTTTGGCTGTAACTATTTACAAATATTCACGGTATACCAAAAACACAGTTATAATTTCAACTGTCGATTTTGCTCTATAGGTGGGCTCTAATAGCCGGACGGGTCCCAGGACGTACAGACAACCAAGTAAAGAACCATTGGAACACTCATTTGAGCAAGAAACTCGGAATCAAAAAGGGTAAGAACAAAGCCCGGCTCTCCTCCACATTTGCACCTTCTAATAATAAAGAATGTAGAGAAGGAAGAGATGAGATCCTCAAGCATCCTACAAATTCGAGCTCTAAGCTTCCAATTTACAGTAGTGGAATCATAGGTCAGACAGTGAAGAACAAGGACGGCTCAACTCGGAGCGGCGCCGAAGCCTCTAGGGAACTAGAACAGGAGATAAGTACTGAGTGTTTTAACAGTTCTTCATTTTGGTTCTCAAATGATAATCTTTCACCAGAGCTAAATACCCTAAGCTCAATGGATCAGCTTTTTTATGGGTATCCTCTTGATGTGCTTTGGCATGACCTGTAAGTAGCTAGCTAGTACTGTGATGTATTATCATCATACACTGTTGCAAAAATGCATGGTTTATTAATTGAGTAATGCTAGATGTATTAGATTTGAGGACTTAATTTTAAGTAGTAATTGATTCGATGTGTCGCTTTTTGTGCGGATAATTTATAGAAGTGATATTTTGTCCAACTGCTTTTAAAATAGGTGAAACATTACATATCTCTTCTGGCAATTAAAGTGGGTGGACATAATAGCATTCTTAGTGGCGTACTAAGGCAGTTAGTGGTGCTCAGGACCACAAATCAGCAAATCTCCAAAATCTAGTCCTCAAAGCTAATTAGTCTAGGGTTACTGTAATTAATTAGTCTTACCCTAGTATATTCATCTAATCTTAATTTTGCATCAAAATGTAATGAGGGTCTTAACATTTCTTCTAATTAATTTGTGCTTGGATCTTAATTTATGTATGATTGATAAATAAACAAGAATTCATGTCAAATTAAACTTTTATGATTGATCCAAAGTACATATATGAAGGGCAAAAAGTAAAAAAAAAAAAACAGTAACTGGTGATTTTGTGTACATGATCGACTTCCAAATTTTTTGTAAAGACAAAAAGATTGTGTTCACATAGTAGGAAGTACTAGTACTGCTAACCTTAAAAGGAGTTAAAAGCTAGTTATCTCCTTCAACTTAGTAGTTGATTGTTCTGACTCCCTTTGAAGCTACTCCAGAGAATTATTGCTCACTTTACTTAATAGTGTAAATTAGAGGTACATACCGACTCGGAGGTACGAACTGACCGCGAGGACTAAGAGTAAGAGGGTACTTCTAGATGGCCTGGATATTCCAGTTAGCAAAAAAAAAAAATACTAGTATTGCTGCTTTGAAAAAGAAAAAGAAAAAAGTACCAGTAATAATCCTTACCCAAAGGAGAGCAATACTACAAGGACACCAAATTTTGACACAAAAGATTACATCTGCTTATTTTATTGATCGAAAACCAATCATAAAAAAGTATTAATTCCATTTCAACCCCTCATACCACTTTTAAAAAGCAGATGTAATATTTGGTGTCAAATTTTAGTGTTATTCTAGCAAAACTCCCCAAAGGAAAGGGCGAATCAAGAATGTACTACGCGTATAAGGGGTGTTACTGGATACAGGATACAGGTTTATGGATGAGCTGAATTGAATTAGAACCGATTTTCCCAATTTTGGTTTCACATATCTCAGTATTGGAACCAGAACCATTAGAATTCCGAATCATTAATGTTATCATTGTTTATGACTCTAGGTATTTTGATATTTAAAACCAGAACTGAACCAATAGGAACCAGAATCGGCCTACAAATAATATAGCTTTTGCCCTTTGATTTTTCAATTATTTTCACTTTCTTTTTGGTTTTTTTGTTATATGAATGGAATGTTGAAGAATAGGAACCGATATACCTAAGAATCTGCTAGGGTACGTGAAATTGATCATCCTGGTTCCAATTCCATCTATTTGAGCATTAGAATCGGGACAAACCAGAATTGGAACTGACTCATTCCATATTATGTAGTAAATAGCAGAGCCCAAAGTCTCTTTTGTCTCTTAAATTAATCTGGTTGTGTTTGATAGCAAGAAAATGTATTCCGCGGAAATAGGCTCATTTCTACCACTTTCGCGGAATTAATTCCTTGGGGGGCCAATGAAGCCTATTCTATAGAATTACATTAAAAATTAACTATTAGCCATGCTTTTAAGTAACTGGGCCCCCATTTCCGTGGAATTAAAAATGCAAACAAACTGTTGAATTTGCATTGTTTCCACGGAACTAATCCATTTCCATGGAATTCAAATGCTATCAAACACAGCCAGGTCATCCTAGAATGGGTCAATCACGGACTCCGTCCACCTCAAGCAATAATTGTTGTGTACCATAAATAGACTGTTGAGGGCTAAAATACAACAACATATGGTTGGTCCCAATGTGGACTGCATCGCCAGCCAGAAAACGAAACGTGGAATAATATTTCTCCAAACTTAACCCAAAAATATCCGGGCCAACCTACAGATCTAGAATCAGCTTGATTGAGATTGCTACGGGTTTAAAATTTTAAACCCAACTTTGATGGGGATTGGTTGCACTGCGATCCCAAAGTGCATACCATTAGATGACCTCGAGTGTTATTTAATGATCTCATCATAAGAAGCTCGAGATCATGAAGGGATATGTGTCACATAGTATGCATTTGGGGATGCAATCCAACATGTACCCATCAAAATCTTGCTTGGTAACTGTAGGGTTTTGAGTTCTCCACATGAACTAAATGGCTGAAAAGGATCATTTTGTTCATGTGTCAGGGTGGCGGTTTCTTTAAGCATCAAAACTTCGGTTATTTCGTAGTGAGTTTTAAATTTATATAAATAAATCGGCCAAAATTAGCAGAATTTTAAAAAATAATAATAATTGTTTAACTACTTTGGGAGATGCCAATAGTAATTGTGCAGTCATATTTTTTGGCCAAGTCCAACAAAATGGGCCTGCCAACAACATTTTGGGGGTGCCAATAAAATTCCCCCATATAAGTAGGGATGGGCCGGATGGCTTTGGTCCAAAACAGCTAAGTACCCCAGTCTGAACACAAATACTTAGCTGTTGTCGGGCTGGGCCTGTTTAGCCTTCTAAGTTCTAAATCCATCCGTTTAAGCACGTTGAGGTCAGAATTAAGTCTAGACTTGAGAGAGAGGCGGAAGAGAAGAAGAAAAAGAGGGAAAATAAATGGCCCTTGCAGGTCTCGAACCTGCGACCTTCGCCTTATTAGCACGACACTCTAACCAACTGAGCTAATAGGCCAGATTGTACAATGGGACCTTACGATTGGATATGACTTTAAGAAACGTGTACTGTGGTTACTTGTCCAAAGTAATTAGGCCATGTATTAATCACTAAGAAAGGTTTTACTTCTTCATTACTACCATGAGCAATTCTTATTTTTATTTTTTAAAAAGAATTTTTTTTAGTCTTAATATTTTAAATTGTTGTTTAAGTCAAAGATTTAAGTTGTACTTTCTCATCACAATCCATAGGTTTTAAGGAAACTTGGTTTAAGAAGCAAACTATAAGAAATAGGGTTTTCACCACGATTCTAAACTGTCCTTTATAAGACCTATACAATGACAATTTTAGGGCAGAATAAACATATTATAGCCAATATGGCTGTAAATATTTGCATATGGCAACGGTTACTACCAATTGCTAAAACTAACAAAAACATTGCCAAATAGTCCACAAACCGTTGCTAAATGGATAGTTTTAGTTTTAGTCACATGGTTTACAAACCACAATGTCTTAAGCATATAACCAAAAAAACTGTGATAGTACGGGTGTAATATTAAAAAATGTTAGTAACAACAGCTTAGACGATGTTAGTGTTAATTAGGAAGTAAAAGTGTAGGGATTTTACGCAACTGTGAGTAGAATTCTCTTGGAATAATTAAGGATTAATTTGAGTTACAGAACCCAAATTATTGGGGATGATTATTACAATTTAAGATATAAATTGTCCAAGAGAATTAACCAAAATTAAAAGTACAAGCTAGGTAGAGTGATCTTTGAAAGCTATCCATTTCCACCTCTGAATGGGTGATAAATAAAGTGCATGTGCCTCTATAGCTTCCAGTGCAGTACCGAAGCAACTTCTCTTACCTGCTATCAAAAGAAAAAAAAAAAAAAAGAGAATTGTAGTAACAACAACCCGATATGATCGAAACTAGATCAACATGATGATGATATGTAATCAAAAGGGAACTGCTGTTCCATTCATTATATAAATAAATTATTATAGATCGATCATTGTTTTTTGAAAACTAGTACAACATAAAACAGATAGATAGAGAGAGAGAAAGAGAGGATGAATTAGGAATAGGAAGGAGAAGAAACAAAGATTGGAGGGGTGTTATTGATCATTATGCATGTGGTGGTGAGGATGTTTCATACGGTGAGAGAGGCCGAGAGGCCGAAGTCCAACCCCCAGAGCTCAAAAGATCCGTTAACAAAATCATAGTACCCGCCCTTCAATGCTAGTGTTTTCTTCACCAATGCGTTTCTCACGAACGGATATGTTAATAGGTTTCCAAGTGATACGTTTACCGCCTCCTGCATTACACAATTAATGTTCAACAATCAACCACGGTTTTTAACTAATTTGCTCAGTACTCATTTAGTAGCTAGCTAGTAAATCTATACACATCTTATTGGATATGCAGATGGAGGGGGCAGCAGAATACATGATCATGAGACTTCATGAATTTTAATCCATACAAAGACTCAAGAGTAATGCTATATCAGCAGGGATAACGCAGGGTTCCATATATACCTAGTTGTGCATGCTGTCAAATGCCCTGAGACAATCTCGACTTTCATACGAAGAGATCATCATGTGAAATACGAGGTCATCTACCGTCATGCACATGGGGTTCTATGAAATCCCGTTCCTGTCATAGATTCATTGATGCTATATGGACCATTTAGTTGATCGACCACATGATGGACCAACGGATGCATAGATGCCACGTCTAGTCCATTTCTTTTTACTGGTTGTAGTTAATCAGCTATAGCCTATATAGCATGAGCTAACACAAATTATGACGTCATGTGGTCAGCAATAGCGTATGAAGTTTTACTATGTGGTGATAAGCTAATATAAATTAATAGTCTATTTGGAAAAGAAATTTGGGTTTTATGGAAATCAGGAATTTGGAGGAAAAATCATGTTATATTTTTTTTCAAAATTCCTCTCCAAAATTCCTTATTCAACAGGCTATAAGAAGTCATTGGGTCAGCTGAATTACAGCAAGTTAGATTATGAATTAATATTATGTGCTGAGATATTGTGGCGTACGTTACTTAAAACAGATAAATCGAGGAAATGCTAGCTAGCAGGAGCTTACCTTCTCGCATTTGGAGCATAGGTCTGGGAATCCGGCCCCTTCACCGGCTTCCGCCTGCACCTTGGACCTGGCGGGTAAACAGATTTTGACCCAGTCCTCGATGAAATCACTGCAATTTTTTAAAACATAGATTAGCAATTAAAGCAGCTGATATTATTTATTTTCTAAACATTCTGGACTCATTGAGGATATGACTTTCTAAGCCTTAAATCCCAATTAAGCTGTGATCCAGTGAAGGATTTTCAATAATTTTTAGTCAGATTCTCTCAAATCGAGATCATCCACTAAACAAGTTATTTTAATGTAATTTTAAAATGCATATATATATGGGCATATAAATATTGATCGGATTATTTAGCTCGAGTAATATAGTAGATTTCAGATCTAGAGGAAGGAAAATGCTACAAGCACCTTGGATTTGCACCTTTACTAATACCTCTGATTATTTTATTTAAATTAGACCAAAATTAGACCCACGTTAGACTAAATTAGACTCAAATTAGACCCAAATTAGACCTCGGGTATGATTTTGTGTGCAAATCCGGGGTGCCTGTAGCATTACCCCTAGAGGAATCCCATAATCCAATTGGATCTAATGAGGATAAAATAATTTAGGGCCTTTCTTTGAATCTTCATGTTGAATCTGACAAGGATCCAACCGGATGATGAGGAAGCGATATGCTTCATGGAGACTCAGAATGGATCTGAACATAATTTTATTCTGGATTAACCTTGGTCAAATCAATCAGAAAGCCCTTTTGCTGATCGTGTGGACTTTTCCTTTTTCTTTTTCTTTCTTCTTAGCCCCTTTTGCTGAAGTATTAAATTAAAGTTGCCTCTTTAAAAAAAAAACGCGTTGTACCGTATGTAAATGAGTGGCGTGGCATACTACGAAGTATTAAGTTTGTGATCATCCATGATCCAACTTAAAACTAATTGGCATTCAATTCAAAATTAATTAGTAATTAGTAGAGTGATCTATGATCATTGTATATTGGGTTTACTAAGCTCTCATATGTCATGTGAGATTATTTTCAACACCCACCTTCAAGTGAGGTTCTTTTGAACTTAACACGTGGAATTCTTTTTTAGTGACGCGGAGCAAGTGTAGCTATTGAGCCTATCACATATAGGCCTGCGCTCTAATACCATATTAAGTTTGTAGGTATCCAACTCAAAATCAATTAGTAATTAGTATAATGGCCTAAGATCATTATATATTGGATTTGTTGGACTTATATCTCATGTGCGACTGTTATCAATACTAAGTACTAGCGCTTTAAAAAAAATAATGAGCGCCCGGCCATAGTTTTAACATATTCTTTGACTATGGAACACAAGTAATCATCATAACATAATAAACAACACTTTTCAACACACTTCCATCAATTGTAATTAGAGAATTGTAGGTAAGAGAGTATTAAGATGTTTTGTTAATTGAATGCTATATAATTTTAGTTAATTTAATGAAGGAGACACTACCTAAACTTTAGGAGATCTGAGAAAACTAAAGTGCTTTAATTTGGACAATGTTTTATTAATTTATGCTGAAAGTTAAAACTTATATATATATAGGGTGCCCTAAAAAAGAAGATAAGAAGATAAAACAGATAAAAAGGTAGGAGGGAAAGATAAAGAGCTTACGTAGAAGTGGACCCATCCTCTGGAAGAGACATGAGACCCTTTATCCCACCACAACAGCTGTGGCCAATCACCACTATGTTCTCCACCTGAAATTGGAATATTCTCTTAAACTGTTAGTCTCATATCTGAACACACTTCCCCACTATCCAAAATAACCCCAACCAATTATCAAGTTCTGAAAAGGAAATATAACTGAAGAAAAATATTGAAAACCATTTTCTGTTTTTAGGAGTTTTTAGTCAACAATTTTTTTTTAATAATGGGGGACAAACTCTTTTGGGTTATGAGCATTAGTCCAAAAAAAAAAAAAAATTGTATATTGGTTTTAGTTAAAAAGGGGAGATATAATCTCCCTTTGTTTTCTCTTGGAAAAAGGAAAGTGGGTACAAAAATGTCTAGCAGAAATTTGACATAGAAATCTGTATAATGAGGATAGCTAGCTACTCTCAAAGTCTTATCCTTGGGACCAAAACTTAGAATCTTTCTAAAATAGTTGATATTTTTTTAAAAAAATGGTGGGTTATATGAGCATCTCTCTTTTAATTAATTCATTAGACAGAAGAGAGGAAGTGGTTTATGATTGTATAGGAGGACCATCAACAAGAGTGGGCCAAAGAACTCCATTCTTTTCTTTTTTTTTCTAAAAACATAAGAACTCCATCCTTTTCTAAAAACACGAAAAAATAAAATTTTGGCTCAAGAAGATAAGAAGTGTTGATTGATGACTTCTGAACGACAATCAAAAAGCCTTACCTAAACTACACAATTCAATTATTTGGTTCGAATATGACTTCTTTTCTTTTCATTTTTATTTTGACATAGATAAGCCGCACGCATGCGCATACTGTTAGATGATCCAAATTTCAAGATCATCCTATGCCATACAAGGGTCCACATGTACACCCCCTCCCCCTCAAAAAAAAAAAAAACGATGCCCTTATAATCTGAATCAATACTACACGGAAGAAAAAGAGAACTTTATGAGGTGGGAATTGAGACATGAGGGTGTGGGTGCGGCCGGTGGACCTATCTGCTTAAGTTAGTGGAATCTATAGTTCTATGCTATGCTTTCACGGAGAAAATAATTTTCCAAGGAAATGTTAATGCGAGACCTAGCTAGGAGGCTGTCGCACCACAGAGAGCTCGCCACCTAGACATTTTATCCATGACAAATTGATCTGCCTAGGACCACTAATATTGCTGCAACAGCTAATATGTTCTGGCTTCCACCACCCCTTAACCACTCCGATGTTAAGACAGAATCAAGAATAAAGAATTTGAAAGGAGTAATAAGGTTTAATCTAAAAAAAGAAAAGAAATAGGGGACCGATCAAAAAAAAAGAAATATAATGGAGCGCAAAGAGAAAGAAGATGGGGAAAGAAATTGACCTTGAGATGCAAAACCGCATATTCGATGGCCGCCCCAACTCCTGAGTATCTAGTCTGCATAAATAAAATTAAACGAAGTTCAGGGTGAGTTTAAGTTGAAATTAGCATAGACTTGATGTGAACATATTAGTAATTTCTAATAAAGGGTTAAATTTATAATTAGAATTACCTGATCATAAGGTGGGACCATGTTAGCGATGTTTCGAACCATAAAAGCCTCCCCTGGTTGGAAATCGAGGATGTGTGAAGGGCACACCCGGGAATCGGAGCATGCAAACACCATGAACTACGCAATACAATTTTAAGGAAATAATAAATATTATGATCGATTATTAAATAAAATAAAATAAAAGATTATAAATAAAAATTTCAGGAATTGATTATGCTGCACATCCTAATTAAGCTAGGGACAAATGAAGAGGGTCCATTTTTTTTTCAACAGAGTTGCTAAGAAAGCATATTCCTCGATGTGTGAAACAAACCCTGAACCAACCTCATTAATAGGCAAAAAAATAATGGACGGTACGGGCTAGTTTGACACGTACCAACATATTTTGGTCCAATATATACAAAGATTTAGGGCCTATTCAAAGGATTGATTTTTTAGGAGCAAGTTGTACACACTGTGTAGATTACCTTTCACAAAAAATTAACCTATTTAAAACTTCACCATGCGGATCATCCCTATAAAAAATCAATCTAGTTAAAATTTCTAACCCGATCAAAAATAAAAATTCATGTGTTGGAATAAAAGTTTATTTTGAAAAGATTAACTTTTGCATAAAATTTTGTAATAACCGAAATATTGACAAATGATTTCACAAATATATTTGCATCAAAGATTATGGGGTCGATTGTTTTTTGGAAAAACTATCCAAAAACTTTTACTTGAAATGTATTTTAATATTTATCCCAACAAACATTTTCTTTTAGTCTAAGGCTCCTCATTATAACTAGGTAAAATTCCGTCATTTTTTTGCTACTAATCAGCAGGCCCACAAAAAATGTTATTTGTTTTTCATTACTAACTAGTGGCAATTAGTGACAATTTTAATTTTGGACTTAAAATCCCATTAAGTAACTACTACTTAATAGGTTTGAAGTCTAAAATTAATTTTTTACTTTTTAATATAATTAGTTAGTAGTCAAAAATAAAAAATAAAAAATGTTTTATATAAGTATGCAATTTATTAGTGGCAAAAAAAAATTAGTATCATTCCCAAACTGTAAGAGACTGTACAGAAAACTTTTCAATCACCGAAAGTACGATATTCACAATTGAATTTTCATTCAATTTTTTATACAGAAAATTATTATTCAATTCAATTGTTCAAACTGTAATACATGTGACACCGTGACTGGTGACAAAGGTACACAATATAATTTTTTTTTTTTTTTTAAGAAAGGTACTTAATATAAAATTGAAAGGTAATTACAATTTGCTCAAATGACAAATAAAGAAAATGTTAAAATGCAAGCAGTTACCTTGGGACTCTGGCCCTTGGAAAGTTCGCCAAACAGTTTGGGATCCTTCCTGAGAAATTAAAAGGACAAACCCATTTAGTTGGAATTGATTTGTAAAAAAAAACAAATAATAATAATAACAAGCAATTGCTTGTTTTTCATTCACCCAAAAATCATCTGCTGATGCTTTCTGAAAGCATCTCAGTCAGAACTATCAGCACCATTTTAGTACGGGAGTTACGGACCCTGAAAATTCTTTAAATTGCTATCGTACGATTTGATGATTACAACAACGTGGATGGCTAGGATGCTAAAAAGCAAGCAAAATTTTTCTAATGGGCCCACAAATTGGGTTCAGAAACTTCAGATTCGTTATCCTAAAGCCAAGCCACAATGGTAAAACGGAATCAAGGGTACAACACTACAACTGACAGAATTTGATTTTTTAAACTTACAAAGGGAAATTACAGACATAAATAAGTCAGCTTTTTAGATATATTAAGAAAGGTTCGAAGATTCTAAAAAAACAATACGGTTTAATCGTACATAAGAACAACAACTTTACTTACTCGTATTTCTCTTTCTTGAAGTGGATGAACCCCGTTTTCATCCTTTCGACCGGGTCGAACCCTACTTTCCCATCGACCGCCTGCAATTCGGCCGTAATCTGCTCGATCTTAGCCGCAGCGACTGCCTCAAGATTTGCGTTCTCACTGGACCAGAAACAAAACCCAAATTATAAATAAAAACAAAATTGGTAGTTACGATCTGATAAAACAAACAAACAAACAAACAAACAGGAGAGTGGATGAGGATGTTCATATTGGTGAGAGTCTAAGTGGGACCCATAAAGGTAACAACTGATTAACGGCTGACGTTATACCAATTTCATTGTTAGTTCGGGATCAGCACGAGTCATAGTTCATAGCCACCGTCTTTTAAGGTAGGCGAGGAGTGAGAAAGGTAACAGAAGCTTATTAGGTTGAAGGTTGAAACGAGAATCTCGTAAAGTGCGCCAGGAAATTAGGATAACAGAGTACTAGAGAGGAAACTTCCGATTTTGTCATAAATGATCAAATTCAGGAGTAAGATCTCTTACCTAAGAAGCTTCTTCAGTCCTGAAATGGCTTCCTCGTATGTGTCCTTCGACATCTCGTCTTCTCTCTGCAATTAACTCTAGAAATTAAGTTTTTTTAACAGAGAATTATAGTAGAAATTACAAATTATTAAAACCAGATGATCAGAAACACCTCATAATTGATGCAAAACGCCTAAACAGTGAAATGAATCTTAAAGGTACCTAATTAACTTTTTAATCATCGACCAAAAAAAATTAACTTTTTAATCGCTTTAGAATCTTAATAAACAGGATTTCAGATTGTTACAGAGATCTCGAGAAGAATCAAAGAAGAACGATCTGAAACCGTTGATGAGATTTACGACGCTCTAATTCAAAAACATCAAAAGCTCCATGAGTGATGAAAATCACAAAATGATAAGTTTTTTTGGATAATCCTAGTAATTCACTGCAGGAAAAACGAGAATTCAGCTGAATTAGTAACAGAACTTACAAATTTGGTTGAAGAAATGATGATAAAAACACGAATTGAGATGAAAATCAAAAGATCACTTCCAAATTAAAATCAGAAAAATTTAGATGAAGGAAAATATATGATCAAAATCGATGAATATATGTAACTCTGCAATCTGATCTAATGAGATGAAATTAAGACAGAAAAAAGGATTCAACAATTAAAATAGGACTGAATCAGAGATTTTCCGTGCAATAAATCGCATCTTGACGAACCTTTTGATGAAGATTTCAACCTGTAAATTGGGAGGAGAAAACGCACCAACTAAAATCCCTACTTTATAGACACAAAATACAACTCACTATTGCAGCAGAAAGTGTGTCTTTTATTTATTTATAGTATTCATTTTTGCTTCCTACCAAATGATTTAGCCCAGGTTCTAACCATGGTTAAGTTTCATTTGCTTTAGACAAATTAACCATGGTTAAATCGAAAAAAAACGTTATTTTTGTGGCCTGCGGGTTTATCGGTGGCCAAGTCAATAAATGGACGGTAATGATGATTGACACGTAGTACGATCGTGTGGGACCGCGTTGATAACACGAAACTAAAGCCACCTGGCACCGGCTCTTCCATGCCGCAAAGGTCTTTATCATAGAAAACAAAAATTTGGGAGCCCATTTAAAA
This sequence comes from Macleaya cordata, assembly GCA_002174775.1. Lineage (NCBI taxonomy): Eukaryota > Viridiplantae > Streptophyta > Magnoliopsida > Ranunculales > Papaveraceae > Macleaya > Macleaya cordata. The sequence goes on along the minus strand of MVGT01002455.1, from coordinate 105,269 downwards.
TTAAGCTGAAATTTTCTTCAATGTGGATTTTTATTCAAGAAAGTACTTCATTAGCTAATAAGAGGGTCACTGGAGGAGGAGCCATATTTAAAAGTCCAATTGGGCTTAATTAAGAATTTTTTTTATTTTTTGTTTGGGAAGAAAAGATTCGGAAATTAGGAGTTTTGTTGCCCCTTGGATCAAGATGATGTCATCTGCAAGTCTACACCATTGGATGACCCTCGAATTACATACCAAAAATCAGAGACCGTCCATGTGTCCAGAATTGGAACCCTAAGTACGATTGGAACAATAGAGACATAAAGCTAAGTCTTAAAGCCAACGAAAATTTGAATTTTTTAAGAATATTATATGGAAACTGTTTATCATTAACGCTCGAAAAAATTAGAAACTAAAAGAAGACGGTAATTAAAAAAACGATGTCATCAATAAGTCATTAATCACGTTCAAGTAAACATATTATTTTGGTCGGTAACTAAGACGGATGAGGAGTTAATAGTTAGGCATGTTAAAATGTAGCTTTTAAACATTGTAACTAATCTCAATTTGTCACAATTAATTAAGACCAAATTAAAAAGCTATGAATTAAGATAAATTAACATATATATATATATATATATATATAATATATATAATATGATTGACTTTTAAAATTTCAGCTTCGATCATCTCTATATATTTATCTATGTATGGTATATATTGGATAATCGGGGGGAGGTCTTACGGGGAAGGCCGGCTTGTTGAAGCAACAGCACATTAAACAATTTGTTAATTTTCCAGCCATGATTGATTGGTACGTGTGGGTCTCAACTTTCAAATGTTCTCCCTAGCTAGCTAGCTAGCTAGCTGGCTAGCTCCAACTGATGATCTCTATATTGCATGCAAAAGAAAAAAAAGGAAAAACAAAAGTTGTAGATGAGATAAGATGAAGCTGAAATTTCAAATGTTCTCCTGGCTAGTTAAAATTAACTTACGTGCCTCACTATGCAGTTTACAATATTGGCTCTAACTAGCTACTCGTTTTGGTACGCTTAATTGAAATTAGAGGCACCATATATATATATCAATGTTAATGCTCAACAACGTAACATCATCTTATTAGCTTGATGTTCAAATCTCGAGGTAGCTTCGATGGTTTAGACCTAATGCTGATTGTAAAATAAGGATGATGCTAGCTAATTATTCAAAACCTGCTAGGGGTAGAAAATTGAATGCATCGATAAAAAAAAAAAAAAAAAAAAAAACATAATGCCATAAAAATCAAACACAATATGGATCGACATTTTTGTAAAAACATATGAGACTCGATCTTATGGCGAAAAAGATAAATAAAAATGCAGCACATGGCCAGCCGGAAGTGTTGCATCAAAATTTTATGCACGTCAACTCCATTAATTAAGGCATTGCCTTTTAGCATATTCTCATATTGTACTTACTGTATGGAATATTAGGGATGATATATATATATGCAATGTAAATGCACACAATATTAATGTGTTAGAAGAAAAGAGGTTAGCGTACGGACAAAAATGTTTTATAGAGAAAAGAGAGTATACCAAAGTGGGGGTAATGTACTGAGGTGGGGCTGCAAAGACGGGGCGGGAACTAATAAGCTGAGGAGGAGGAGGAGACGATGAAGATGATGAAGATGGGTTGCTGACTCGACAGAAAATGGAAGGGCTTAGTCTTGTTGGTTTATTAATGGTATTGATGTTAGATGGGGTTGATGATGAGTAGTATCTTGGAAGAGAGAGGGAGGTGATCGAAGAGGTCGACATTGTGCATGGAATTCTAGAATTGAGAGGCTTTATAGCTAGCTACATTGGTGTGTTACAAACAGATATATTGAAAAATACAAAAAAAAAAAAAAAAAAAAGGTCGATCTATCCAGGAAGATAATGAAAGCGAAAGATGAGGAAACCAGAGCTTCTACCCAAGAGATAAGAATTGTATGTTGGAGATAAATTTGGCAGCTGCTCTTTTGAGGCTAAGGTAACAAAGTAACAACACACATTACTAGCGCAAAACCTCATCGCCTTATTACTCATATCTCCTACATAATACTCATCCATGCATGCATATCATGTATCCAAGCCTGCATCATATCTGATGATCACTCACGTGGAACATACATGGCATGCATCCATCACTACGTACATTAAGGTAGTTTTTCAGTTATATATGTTGATTTGTGTAGCTAGCTCTCGAAGATCCTTATTAGGCTAGCAATATTTGGCGTATGTACTAATATTATTGTAAAGTCATTGAGAGTTAAACTCACGACATGCATGAATTCAAAACTCGCACATTAAATCTAATAATTAACTACGTACTGATTTGTCACACTTATAAGTGGAAGATCATTTATTAGAGTTAGGGCTGCGCATGGTGCGGTTTTAAATCTGGTCCGAACCGGTCTGAACCGAAAAAAATACCGACAAACCGTAAAACTAAAAAACCGCAAAAAACTGATATTTATGGTCTGGTTTTGGTTTCATGTTTTCAAAAAACCAAAAAAACTGAAACCGTACCAAAAAATCCGAACCGAAAGACCAAACCAAAAAAACCAGAAAAAAACCCACGCATATACCTATATAGTATACAAATGTATTATTATGTATAAATATGCATGCTAACTTATGAAAATATGAATTAAGGAGCCTGACTCTTAATATAATCATAATTTTATAAGTCAATATATCTATGTCAATTTGTATCCTATATGAGGCAATACATATGTGTGATGTGTGTTCTCAAATTTATACATATTTATTAATTTATTTATAATATATTTATTATTTTGTATAATTATTTATTGTGAAAATATTCAATTGTGTGATGTGTGTTCTCAAATTGCCACTATGTTGCTATGGAAAATATGCTAGGATATATATATATATCTAAGATATAAAGATGAACTCTTCACAGACTTCACCATGTATGTTTATAAAAAAAAAATCATATTCGGGGACAAGCTATCTTGCACGTTGTTGGGGAGTATGCCCCACCAAAAAAAATTTAAACTCCAACATCTAATGCCTATGAGGAAATTGAATGCCCCACCAATTATTAAGATTTTAGTCTATTGTGCCTTAGTTTTTTGTAAAATTAGAATTTGACCAACTCATTTCTTAACACGTACCCTACAATCTTTTAGGCGTACCAAAGAAATTTGTTGTGCTTTGTGGTTTTCTCCTTAAAAAATGGATGACCTATAAATTACCTTATAATTATTTTTGATTGACATGATTTTTGTTAAGGATGATCTTCTCATATTAAATTTAATAATTTTTACAAAAAAAGAGAGAGAATTAATAATTAATTAAGATGGTTGAACACTTGGATATTTTTTTTATTTTTTAAATTTAAATAAGTATTTGTTTATTATCAGTTTTTCATTTTTTAAGTTTGATCGAACTTTAATTTTTTATAATGCAAGTGCTCTAATTATATCATGTTTTAGTTTAAGTTTAAATGATTAATTGATAAATGTCATAAGTTAATTTTTTTAATCTAGTTAAACTTTAGTTTTGAATGATTTGTTCGTTAAAAAAACCGAAAACTCCTAAAAAAATCCGAAATTTAGAAAAAACCGAAAAATCCAAAAAATCCAAAAAACCGATGGTGTGGTTTTGGTTCTAAAAAAAAAACCGACCATGGTTTGGTATGGTTTTAGTCCTCCTAAATTAATTAATGGTTTGGCTATGGGTTTGACAAAAAATCCAACCAAATCGAACCGTGTGCAGTCCTAGTTAGAGCTTAGAAACATGGTTGTTCAGATTGTAAGTTTTGATATCGAATCCTATAAAGAAGTTTCATAAAAAAAAAATTAACATAAAATTGGAGTTCTAATATTATTTGGAATCTCATTGAAAATTTCGGGGCAAAAAATTCGTCAATGATTAAATAGTATGCACTAAATTTTTTTAATAAATTGAAATCTTTATTATTTTTACAATTTTATTATAAGGTTATTGCACCCCCTCTTAGAACACCTTCTTATAACGCCCCCTCCTGTGGGGTCCACATGCGATGCATTCTAGGGCTGATTTTTTTAGAGGATGTTCTTCTCATTATGTATATCATCATATTAAAAAATCATTTCTTTTTAAAACTTCTAACCCCTTCAAATTAACGCTTTAAAAATTAGTAACTATTTGGTAACTATTTGAGGTCAAATAGTTACCAATTTTTAAGAAGTAATTTGAAGGGGTTAAAAGTTTTAGAATAAGCTGATTTTTTGAATATGATGATCTACATAGTGAAGAGAACATCTTCTAAAAAAATTAGCCCCTAGATGCATCATATGTAGGCCCTACAAGAGGGGGCGTTATAAGGAGGCGTTTTAAGAAGGGATGCAATAACCTCCCTCTTTTCAACTATATGTAATTCATTAGTTTTACGGGCCGAAGATTTAGGAATACGACTGCCCATGATGTGAAAGCCATGAAGAATTCAGAGAGGCAAAATGAGTATACTACTGTTAGGTTGATGGTGCATCCTTACAAGGTCAGTCGGTTGTAGTGATTTAATTATGGGCCAGCCAGATGGCATGGCCATAACCACGATCATCAGAAATCAGTACTGTTGGATGAGAAAAGATAAGGTTTTCTATCCAGAATTATGGTTCCAGTGGTAGTGGTTATGTCAATGGCTGCTACGTGGGACTCTCTTATTTATCATAAACTTATGGGTATCTTTTGCATATGGATGGATATTCATGACTCACGGGTACAAATGATTCATGGGTTGCCCAACATACATTAGGGCACTGTTTGCCACTTATTTACTTTTTTACTTCTTGTTTTGGAGTTTCATTTTTATTTTTTTTATGATGCTCTATTGTTTATTAGTAAAGGAAGAAAATACTGTAACCAACATAGAGAAGCTATCTGCCTAGGGTTTACAATGGGCCTATTACCCAATCACAAATGCAAACAAAGGGTAAAAGAGGAAAAAATACTGCTAACACTTGGCCCCAACCTTGTGAGTGAAGCCTATATTTGTATAGGAAATTTTTTTGATGATTTTCATTAATTAAGTACAAATTTATATTAGTCCCCTGAGAAAAAAATTTAAAATTTTGATTTAGTCCCTAAGTATTAAATATGTTTTATATATTGCCCCTCTTGAGTAGACCTGGCAACGGGTTAGGGTTAGGGTCGACCCTAGCTGAGTTGGCGGGTTAACGGGTCAATATTGTTCAACCCTAACCCTGACTCGTTTAATAAACGGGTCAGTTTTTCAAACCCTAACTCTAGGCGGGTTGACCCTAACAGGTTGGCTGGTTAACCCTAACTAAAATTTAAAAATTTTAAAGACCATTCATTACTCATTAATCATTATTTTAAACTTAAAACTCATTAATTAGATTAAAATTTGTCAAATTTATTAGTTGAAAGATTAAATTACTAACTAAAACTTAAATATTAAAATTAAAAATTATTTATAAAAAACTGAAACTAAAGTGTTATTTTTTTTAAAAATTATAATTCACGGGTTGGCGGGTCACCTGCGGGTTGGGCGGATTGACCCTACTCTTGAGTTTATACCCGTTGCCATGTCTACTTTGGCGGGTCGGGTCACCCGTTGCCATGTCTACTCTTGAGTTTATACCCTTACTCCGCCTATAGACTGCAGGTTTCACCGATGATGCAAAGAATTTGCCAATAATGGGTGAAGAGATGGCGTGCATCCTCAAATAAACCAACACCAATTACATATTTAAAAACGAAAAAAAAACTGTAATTTGAGAATATCAGAAGATCAATCATTGACGATAAAAAAAAAAAAAAAAAAAAAAAAAAAAAACAGAGACTGTATAGTTCTACCAAAAAAAGTAAATACGAAAATCAACCATAATCTTACACCGGTGAATTTTAGACCCCCAACCTTCTAGTGTTGAAGACAAGTACCAACCAGGAGTAAATGTAGGGCATCAATAAGAAATCAAAATATTGTTGGACCTAATAAATGGTCAGTACGTGTGGTAGAATATTATTTATGGAACAAACCCCAGCTCTATGTACAATTTAGGGTGTGTTTGGAACGACCTTTTTATTCGTGCGACACATTTGAACCTAGAAGACGCATATTAATTTGGATATTCGAACATATAATTTAACCTACTATAGTGTGCTATCCCTAAAAGCTTAAACAATTATTGGGTTGTTGTTGACGACGGAGGCGAAGTTGGTGTGGCCCACATGGCCTCCGGGCCCACTTACGCCTGTCATGAAGATTCTAAAAACTTTTTTGGGATTTAAGTATCTGTCCCTCCAAGCACCAAAGAGTCTTAGGGCTGTCAATGGGTTGATTGCACTTCTACCCGGGACGGACTGGAATCTAAAAAGAGTCGGTTCTAGTGTTTGTTGATTTCAGTTCTAGTATTCAAATTGGTGGAACCAGAATTGAAATAATCGGTTTGAAAAACTAGTTAGTTTTCAAGGATTTTGATTTGTATTTTGTAATATTTAATTTTTACATACAAATTATATTACGGATAATTGAAAATCAATAAAAAATTAATAATATTAATAAGTCGATTTCAGTTCTTATCTATATGGTTTCGGTTTCCTACACGATATCAAAGTTACAGTAACCAGAACCTATATAATACAAACGGTTCCGATTCGTAATTGCTCTGGTTCTTATTCCTAACGGTTCTTAAGAATGTGGAATCGGAATAAAGATTTTGTGTATTTTACTGACTAGTAAACGATCAAATAGTGGGACACAAAGAATTAAAGAACTCACTTTCAGAATTAATGAAATCACATCTCATCCATGCTCCAGCAAAGGATGTTTTTCCTTATTCTCATCATAGGAAAACTTAGTAGGAGCTCTGCTCGATTGAACTGCTTTTCCCATCTGAGAGAGAGAGAGAGAGAGCAATCTAGAGAGAGAGAGAGAGAGATTTGGCCGGAGTCAGTTTGTAGAAGGGGGAAGGAGATTGTTTATATATGTACATAAATATGAGGATGTTTGTGAAGTCAGCATTAGCTAAGAATGTTGACATCTTCCTGTCATATTTACGACATTTTTGAAATCCAAAACCCAAGTTCCCAAGTTGTTGTACTTTAAATTTACAAATATGACCTCTTTATTTTCTACTTCAAACTCTTCCGACTTCATGTTGTTACAAGCGTTGGGCACGTGGGTTTATTTTTTACACTGGTTTTATGATAAACTATTAATGCAATTAATTAAAAAAAAATAAAAAATGCAAATATCTATTACAGTGAGAGAAATGTGAAAATTGAGTAGGTAGTTACCGAGAGATTTTAGGGATAGTTCAGGGAGAGAAAGTAGGAGAAAATCATAAAAGAGATTTATGTTTAGTGAGAATAAAATTACTAATTTATCCTTTTTTTAAGGGCAAAAGATGACCATTATACCCTTTCAAAGTGAAGTTAAACTTTAACAAAAAAAATAATTTTTTTAAGGACACCAAAATTAAAAAGCATCAAAAAATTTCATTCTCTTAACTAATAGTATAGATATAGGATACCTTTTGCGTGCATGATGCACGTGTAAATTAACGCAGTTAAAAAAATTAATTTATCTTTAAAACCTATTTTATAGAATAGATAGATAGATATATAAAGAAATAACTCCTTCATCTTATTCTACTAAATAAAGCTAGGGGAGTTTTTTTTTTTTAGTGTAGATGTTTCCTCACCATGAAGATCTTAGCCATCAAAATCATATACCTTGAGACATCAAATCCCCTCATCTACGGAGGGAAATTTTGAGCCTTCTATTCCACTATAAAGATTTAGATGGCAATTTTGAGATGGTTAAAAGTTTTAGTATAATACTAAAAATTAGGCTTTGAATCATGTTCATGTAAGCCCTACAAGAAATATCTCCTCCAAAAAGAAGGCCCGTATTATTACTCTATTCTACTACCGCTGAAACAAGTCTTTAACTAAAGGATTGGGCTCCTTCGTTTGGAATTCGTGGTCAATCGAATCTGAAAGAACTCCTCCTATACCAAAATGTGTCCAATCAGAGCTCAACTCAGGTTGCTCATTAACGTACCCAGGCCCAACTTCAAGTTTGATCAGATGGTGTGTTCGTGAACCAAAAGTTGGGCTTTAAGCACAAATGAGCCTGCCAACAAGAAAAAATTGAGTACTCAAAAGATGGGTCTTAAGCCCATTTGGGTATTCCCTTCACATTGTGTGTTTTTCTAGGAGGGACTCCCCTCTACAAAAACAAAACCCCAAGAACCTAACACCCCCATCACCTCACAGCCACAACCACCATCTCATTATAGCTATCACCTCTACCATCACGCTACCTCACCATGTTATTACCGCCATCGCTATTGCCACCACCTCCTGCCGCCACCATTACCACACCTCACGGCCTCCACCTCCCCTCCACCCAAATCATTCCCCCTTTTCTCCTCTTTTATTTCTTTCTTTAGTTCGTTTGCTTTGTTTTCAGATTCTATGTACATTTAGGGGCGGAGCTAGAATTAAATTTTAGGGGGACAATACATAAAAGATCTTCTATACTAAGGATCATAAGGAGCGAGGTGCAACGCCGAACGTTGGGCACAGGATTTAGGGCACATACAAGTCACCTCCTTCTGAGTTCTGTCTATCTTAGGGCATCCACAGTGGTGCATTTGGTAAGCCAAGTTTGGGAAAAATGTTACACACTGAGCATTTGTAAATATCTAAAGGGACCCTACAAGTCTCGTTCCCCAGTTAAATTTGACAACATGTATATCAATTTACAAATTTTTTAGTCAGACGGGTGGGAGGGCCCATTTGAATTCGAACTGGTGAGGAGGGGGGCGTGTGAAGATAGGGCGGGGAGGGTTTGGGCGTCTGATATAGGGCGTCTGATATCAGACGACCCGACCCCCTACCTGAGTAATATTATTTTAGAATTCTTTTCAAAATATCTTGACCCTCTAGGACGTCTAATGCCAGGCGGCCCCCAAGGACACTGCCAAAGATTTTTTTTTTTAAATTATTTTTAATTTTTTTAGATGAAGTGGAAGATGATCGATATGCAACTCAAAAATCTAGTTCAAATTTGGGAAGCCAAATTTGGCTTTTAGCAAGGCACCGTTGTCGATGGCGTTAGGGTTGGTTGCCACACAACCAAGAAATTTCACCCCAAGTATTTGTTTCATAAATAGTACTTTGTTTTAAAAAAAATGAGAAAACAATAATATTATAAAAAAAAATGAGAAAAATAACTCTATGCAGTTTGGAATGGATAGAGCTTTCTATTCAACCCGTTGACGTTAGTAAAGAACCCGATTAGATCCATTTTGTACGGTAGATACGATCGCCGTCTAGCTCCTTCTTTCAATGCTCTGTTCCTCAAGTAATGAATCTCATGTGAAGAAACCACTGATTCGCCGCCAATTACTTTCTTCGGCTTCATTTTTACAATATCCTTATTCGTTTCACTAGAATTTTTCCTCTGATCCATTGAAATTCCTACCTTTCCGAATTTCTCATTATGTGATTTCTTGGTTTTTGATGATGAGCCGGCGGCCATTAATGGAGGAGCTAAGAAAACGTAAGTTTCATTAACATCGCTGTTACTGCGACGGATGAGATCTTTCAACCTAAAACGTTTCGACTTATTCCCACTTGAATAACTCTTCTTATTAAATGAAGTATCAGGAGATGAAGGAATGGATTTCGAAGACCAAATGCAATACGTTCCAGACCGAACGGATTCTTGATCTTCACCTTCGGATGAAGACGATGATGATGATGAATCGCGTTCTTCGCTGAAGAGTCTTCCCAATGGAAGTCGACGAGATGAAGATTTTGTTGGCGGCTTTGAATTAATTTCTTGTACTTTTTTGTCATTCAAAAGAAGATCTCTGTCGAAAATCGGAAAGATTGGTTTGATCCGGCCATTAGAGAAGATTTCATCCGCAGAGATTGATAATGAAGTATTAGAAGGATCTCTGCTGGAAACAAAAGCGAATTCGAACTCCTCCTCGTCGTCATCGTCGTTGTTGTTGTTTGAGCTCTGTTTTTTATCTGCCTCCTCTTTTGTGTTATCTTCTTCAACGACCTTAGGTTGAAGTCCAAATTCATCCCTTTCGTAGCTAAATTCTTCGGTCACTTTAGTGGCGATTTCTGCAAATCTGATTGATGAGTAGCTGCTAAAGCTAGGGCAATGCATGGGAACCGAAATCTCCTGCATTTTCGATTTTTTCGAGCTTAATTTTTACCTCTATTTCTCTCCCTTTCTCCTCTTGGTGGTGGTTGGTTGTTTGATTTTTGTTCGAGTGAGATTTTATAAGAGATTTTTTAGAGACGAACGCGTGAGAGACGCAAATGACTAATTTGGCGCCCATTGTATCACACGCTATACGATGTACATCACACGTGTCTTCATATTAATGGCTGTGTGAGAGCAAGTTTCTTTACTTTGATTAAACACCATATTTTTGTTGACACGTGGCATATATTTTTGTGCTTTTAAATCCAAATGGTTTATGGGCCCACCTTTTAGTGGGCCGCCTGAGAAGTTGTTGGAACGGTGGACCATCTCATTAGTGAGTGGTGAACATATTGCCAGGCATTCAGGGAAGAGGTAGGTCCATCAAATAATCTTTGCTCATTAATCATGATCGCTTGTTTTGTTAGTTGGGTCGATTTTTTTTTTTCCCGGAAATAAAGGCATTAAAGTCTATTAACTAGTGAATTTATGTACCAAGTTCCAAGGTAGTGCTTCTTAGGAAACAAAAAGGAAAAAAAAAAATTGAAAAAGATTTTGGGAAATTTGTAATTAAAAATGGTCACCTTATTACCTCACCCTTTGATTCTTCTAGAAGGTCTAGAAGATCATAACTATTCAAAGGCAAAATATAGGCTTATCCATCTTGTCTCATAATCTTATAAGAGAATCCATTCAGGTTTCATTCAATCTTCTAATAATCTCTTGGGACAAGGGATTTAGGGGAGGGATTTTGTGGTGACCAGAGATTTGATGGAAAAATCATGTTATATTTTGGTCCCTACAGAATCCCTCCCTAAAATCTCTGGTCTAAACAGACTATAAGTCCATTCCAAGTATGATAAGGAAGGTTGTACAATCTTAGAAATTAGTATGGTATTCTAAGAGGTCTGGATATTTCAGTATCCACATATGCAAATGATATAGAGCAAGTGCCCCACTTAATATTGTAAAAAGTCTGATTTATTATTAGAGATCACATATGAATTCTTTAGGTGCCTCACCTATAAATTCAAATTTTATTATTCAAGTGTTTTTATCATTAACTAAATTTATTTTCAACCACTTATATTTCAACATATCACACAAATTTTTTTGGAATGCCTTACCTAAAAAAATTTATTAGCTCTGATCCTGATTATTAAAAAGAAGAAGAATAAAATCAAAATTGTTGGACGTAAGTAATGAATTGTATAGATTCAAAGATAATGTTACACGCATACGGCATACTGTTGTATGACAAGTCTCATTTATTTTGATCAACGTCTTTATTTGATTAATATATATATTTTTTGTAATATATTGGCCAGAACAGTATTTCTAGAAGATCTAACAACCCTAATAACACACTGGTACGTGGAAGGAACCTATCCAATAGAAACTTCTCAAATTAAGCTATATAAAATAGAGACGT
>MVGT01002455.1:61034-93217 GCA_002174775.1 Macleaya cordata | reverse complement strand
GAGATCAATAATTTGATATTAAGGCTCTGCTTGGTACACCATGAATTTTTGTATTTGCGAATATTCACAGTTCATCATGTGTTTGTAGATGATTGATGAAGGCATCTAATAGCAAATCGTTGGTGGAATTTGCAATGGGCTTACAAAATAAACAATCTAATTTTTTTTTTTTTATAGAATTTTAATTAGCACCTACAAAAACCGTGAATTTTTGCATTTGCGAATATTCATGGTGTACTAAGAAGGACCTAACAGAAAATGAACCTGGGTCAAAACTACGGAAAAAAGAAGATGTCATGATCATGTAAACCACATAATTTCAACAAAAATAATTTTGTAGTTAAAGTAAAAGAAAATTAAAATTAAAAATAAAAAGATGAAGGGTGAAAAGAAAGTCTTATCAGGTGACATGTTAAAGAATCAGAATGAGTAGAGATATATATATGTGTGTTTCATTATGGATTAGCAAAACATTCATGATGTACGCCACGAGGCATACCTGGTGTGACAAGATGTGATCAGTTAATACTTAGCTAATAATTAAACATAAAATTATTTAGGGTTAATTAATTAGTAATTAAGATGATCTATCAGGCGTGGAGCTAACTAGCATGTTTTGAGAGAGAGAGAGAGAGAGAGAGAGAGAGAGAGAGAGAGAGAGGTAGTGTTGTTAGTTGCGGCAGGGTTGATCATGTCAAATCGATAGTTCATGTAATTACTGCTACTAGTTACTTTGGGGAAAGCTTTGTGCCAAAGTTAGATATGTTAATGCTTTTTCTGTCATCAAGTTTGTAAATAATGACTACTAATTACTGTGTAGGACTTGATTTGCATTCAGGTTTACGCAATTTGGTGCAGGTTATATTAGGCCAGCACCAGCAAGGTGATCATCAGACATGGATATCAATACTAAGATGATTAAGGTTATGAGTGGTAATTAAGTTAGACCTCCATATTTTTAGTGCTTAAAATTTTGATTAATTTTAAACAGGGTTAAAAATTTCAAAACGATTTGATTCTTTAGGAGGAGATAATCATCGTCTTAAAGAATTAAATTTGGATCATCTCTACATTAGCCACATATGCAAGCCACATAAATAAGTGGGTTTTGGACTAGAGCATTCTTAGCACCCGCCCGAGCGACCTACAATTTGAACGCACGATTCCAACACATGCTATAGCGCTGGATATATATTATAGGATATACATAACCGACACACTATTTTTATAAAAATGTTGGACAAAATGGGTAAACGTTGGGTGGAAATATGGCGACAAATTCATCCGAAAAGACTGATTTTCCGATAAAACGGTTGGACAATTTTGTCCTTCTGCCGCCCAAACGAAAGTCTTTTCATAGGTAGCCGTTAGATCTTTCTTTACCCGCAGTCGCCAACCTTCAAACTTCAAACTAGGTACCCGCCAAAAAAAAGAAAAAAACACAGTAGAGAGTAGAGAGACTAGAGAGAGAAGTAGAATATGTGCTCGATTTTAGCCGTTACTTCAATTCCAATTCAAATTCAAAATCCACATAAATCAAAACCAATATGGCTTTCCACCCCTTCATACACCAATCTTCTCAACCAACCCAACCTTCTATTTCTCTTCGAAAACTGCAAATCCATCCGCCAACTCAAACAAATTCACGCCCACTTATTCACCTCCGGCCTCTCTCACAACCCTTACGCCCTAAGTGCGCTCTTCGAATTCTCAGCCGTCTCTGACTTCCGAAGTCTCAATTACGCCCTCAAACTCTTCGACACCTTAAATCCACCCACACTTTTCTCTTTCAACACAATCATCAGAGCTTTCTCCACATCAAGAATTCCGGACCGTTCGGTTCATTTCTTCCTTGAGATGATCAAACAAGGTATCTCCCCCAATAAATACACTTACCCATTTGTTTTAAAGTCTTTATCTGTAGAATCCTCTTTGCTTTTCGGGAACTCAGTACATGGTCATGCGATAAAGATGGGTTCGAGTTTGGATTCTTATGTACATAGCTCTTTGATCCATTTTTATTCAATGCGTGGAGCTTTAACTGATGCTCGGAATCTGTTTGATAAAAGTCCTGAGACAAATGTTGTTTGTTGGAGTGCTATGATTTCTGGGTATATTCAGTTGAACCAGTTTACAGATGCTTTGTCTTTGTTCAATGAGTTTCAAATTGAAGGACTTGAACCAAATGAATCTATATTGGTAAGTGTTCTTTGTGCTTCAGCCCATTTGGGTGCCTTTGAACAAGGAAGGTGGATGCATATATATGTGGAAAAATTTAAGATTCCTCTAAGTGTTAACTTGGGTACAGCTTTGATAAACATGTACTGTAAATGTGGGGTTGTTGAGGAAGCTTTGAAGGTTTTTGATAAGATGAGGAGGAAAAATGTGTTATCTTGGACAGCTCTAATATCAGGCCTAGCTATGAATGGTATGGGTCAGAGGGCTTTAGAGGTGTTTGATGAGATGTTGAAAACAGGACTTAGACCCGACTCAGTGACTTTTGTTGGGGTCTTAACCGCATGTAGTCATGGTGGGTTGGTAGATGATGCATTGAAGTATTTTGGTGACATGAAGAGTAAGTATCAGATAGTGCCGAAAGTAGAGCATTATGGTTGTTTGGTGGATGTTTTTTCCCGTGCCGGGCTTTTGAACAAGGCTTTAGATTTCATACAAAGTATGCCAATTGAACCAGATTTGGCCATATGGGGTTCCCTCCTTAATGCATGTAGTGTTTATAAGAATGCAGAGATCGGGGAGTTTGTCGGGAAGTTGCTTATTGAGTTAGATCCTCTTAGTGATGCAAATTATGTGCTTTTGTCAAATATTTATGCCCACAAAAGGAGATGGGCAGATGCAATAGAGATAAGGAGTTTAATGAAAGAGAGGGGAGTGAAGAAATGTCCTGGGTGTAGCATAATCGAGGTGGAAGGAGTTGTTTATGAGTTCTTCATGGGTGAGAAATCAGACCAGCGATTTAGAGAGTTGAAACCGATGCTGGATGAGATGGGAAGGCGGTTAAGATCTGCTGGGTACATCCCAACTACATCTCAGGTTCTGTTAGACATTGATGAGGAAGAGAAACAAGAAGTTTTGTGTTATCACAGTGAGAAATTGGCTATTGCATTTGGGCTGATCCACACTGATCCAGCAATGCCTATACGCATTGTAAAGAACCTTCGTGCTTGCGTTGATTGCCATTCCGCGACAAAACTCATCTCTAAGGTATTTAACAGAGAAATCATTGTTAGGGATAGGCTTAGATTCCACCATTTTAAGAGTGGTGTATGCTCTTGTACTGACTTTTGGTGAGTCAAAGAAGTTATAAAAGTACAATTCCTTTGTATGAATTTGCAGTTGCTCCTGCACTTTGAGATCTATATAAAATCAACTGTGTCATGAACTGAAAATTTTTGGACCAGTGGATAAGTGTTGTTGTCAATGATGATCTTACTTGACCTCCATGATGAACAGAAACCTGTATGAAGTGGTAGGTTCATGCTGGAGAACAATCCAGGGAGGATTCATGGCATAAAAGTTGCAACCAATTAGAACAATTTCTAACCACACTATGTATTCTTGGGTGGTGATGGTGGTGACCAGCTTATAATTGGGCTAAAATTTGGATCCAAGCCTTAGCAGATTTTATTGGTTCCAAGGTGTACATCCAGTATCTGAGGCCCAGCTAGATTTGACCATCCTTCATATAATTTTGTGTTATCAGGTACCCATTGATCCCCAAGGCTAAGGTAGTCATAAAATACGTTAACAAGCAATATTGGCTATGTTTTGGATCCAAACGAGACCAAATTATGTAAGATCAATTGAGTATACATTCGACTTATGCCATTGAACAGAAAATTTACATACTAGGAAACCTTAACCGATGAATGCCATCATGAGATTATCCTTCATTCTGGGCGTTTGAAGAAGAGGAAAAAGGACAGCAACAACAACGACAAGTGTTCTTTCATTTTAAATTCAGTTTCAAAGTTATCTGAAAAGACCTTATTTCTGGATGTAATTAGGCCCATAAGGTTAGAAGTCTTTTCTCTCTCTCTCTCTCTCTCTCTCTCTCTCTCAAGGTTAGTTCAACTTTCAACATCTTAAGAAGTGCAGTTCAGAGACTTCAGAGACAACTCAAGGTGCAAAGTACATCCTAATCTTTCAGTCTTCTCATCTTTCTTTTGTTGTCATATTCCTTAAAACTTCCTTTCAATCCTGAACAGTTTTTAGCCATCAAAGATCGAATGACCCCCAACTTATGGGACCCCGACATGACCCCTGCCCAAATACTTTGGAGAAAGCATTATACAAGGACGACGATAAGTCTTTTGTGTCAGAATTTGACTAGTGATGTTCATTCTGTATGTCGAGTGAGGCTGGCTGTCAAACATTGAGAGAGTACCAAACATGTGAGGCTGCTTCTGATTCCATCTTCTTTAGGTATGTAAGAACAACCTTTATAGCTTATGTTCTCATGTTCTCTAAAGAGAATATCAAATTTTCAAAATTCTGTTACTAATGCACCTAAGAATCTTCCCTACTTTTAAGAGAATATTACTTTGGTATTCTTCCTTACCAGGAATTTCTTGTGTTCTCCAGCTAAACAATTACCCAATGCTCATCGCTAAGACGCTAACTCGACTTTTTTTTTTTTTTTTTTTTCCATTTTAGAGATCTGGTTGTCTATTTAAGAGTTCCTGGCCGCTCAGCAGAGATGATGATGATGATGATGATGATGATGATGATGATGATGATGATGAATGTCTATTGAAATTGTTCGAGAGAATTTATCTAATTACTATTTCTCGGATCTTTTGTCACCATCAAATGGCGATCGATATACAATATTCATCACCTAATATGGGGCAGCATTTACATTTTTTCAACACGAAGAAAGGTAGAGAATATTGTTTAGGTAGTGATAAGAACTTAAAGAAACGATTTTTTTTAATAATCAAATTGCAAATTTAACTAGGAGTAAAATTAGAAAAACAGTATTTATAAGCATAATTAGGCGTCTTGTTAAGCATGATTATGGTAGAATTAAAAAAAAAAAACACTTCACTACCACAAAATTGTGAATAATAAATAATTATGGGTTCCCGGAAAATTCAGAAATTTAATACACAGCAGATAACTTTTGTCATGTGATGGTTTTTGGTACATTATTTTGTTAAAAGTTGATTAGATTTTTTTTTCCCCTTTTTCCTTAATAATGGATTTGATTTTTGTATTTCTTTTCTAAAAACCATAACAAAATCTTCTTATTATTAAAGGTACTTTCTTTTTGGAGGCCAGGACCGTTGCCCCCACAAAATAATGTGCCAACTTTTGTAGGGGCTCACACGTAGATGTGAGCTGATCTTCCATGCCAGTGACTTGATTCACGTAGATCATTTTCCTTTAAAAATCAAATTTTAAATTTTTTTAACCTTATAAGAAATTGAATGATTT
The DNA here is from genome assembly GCA_002174775.1 of Macleaya cordata. NCBI lineage: Eukaryota > Viridiplantae > Streptophyta > Magnoliopsida > Ranunculales > Papaveraceae > Macleaya > Macleaya cordata. Next base: position 87,760 of record MVGT01002455.1, on the reverse strand, counting down.
ATATACTATCCATCTTTATCGTAAAATTTAAATCATCTTTTAATTGATTTTAAAATTTTAAAACAAAGCGATTTTTATAAGATAATTATTTATTTTTAGCAATTAAATTATGTAATATCTTTGAATCATCTTTATCTGGGTTCTATAGGGCAAAGTTGTGGGTGATTTTTTTTTTTTTTTCTGTGATTAAATTATGCTTATCCCTTGAATATTGAATCATCTCTAATATGTGAGCTTGAAACCTTGTGGGGTACAGTTGGGGATTATATTGTTGGGGGTAATTGATGCTGCTCAAACATCTCATGTCAAGTTGGCGGGTCCACAACAATTTGCAGAACAATAGTATGTACTTTCTCTCTCTACTTTCCCTATATTTCAGCGATTCTTTGTTATTTTCTACCTTTATATTTTTTTTTTCTCTGCAACTGAAAAATCTCTTTTCGAAGATAAAAAATAGTGGCCAAAAGGGTGTCCCTTTTGTAAAATAAATTTTCCTCATCTCTTTGAGTTTTTTTTTTTCTTAAACGTGGAATTAGGCGGATTTTCGATAGCAGAGCAGACGAGTCAGTTAGAGCTTTTCAAGTGACAGATTCTTCCTCAGTTATCATCCATAGCGGAAAAGACTAAGAAGATCGGTAGCCCAAACAGCTCATTTTGGTACACTTTTTTTTTTTTTCCTTCTATGAACTTTCAGTATTTGTTTCGGTTCCAGAAGATAAACCCTAGGTTAGTATTGTTTGTGGAGTAATCTGTGTTCTAGGTGCTCTTAAATGGTTGAACTAACTCTCTCTCTCTCTCTCTCTCTCTCTCTCTTGGATGATTTGATGTAATCGAGATCTTGTATATTTAGCCTTCATATGCGCAAAGGTTTCACCTTTATATCTTTTTGAGTTATTTTGGTTCAATTTTAGTAGACAATGATGAAAATTGAAGGATTTTGGAGCTTTTTTTTTTCGTTGATTTTAGGGTAGCTTCATTCCCAGGTTTGGTTTTAATTTAGCTCTGATTCTTGTGAATAACTAAAATGTGGAATTAACTTACTAAATGGACATGATCATTCAATTTGAGCTCATGATCTACAATTTGTTAGACGGACCCTTTGTGTTATTTTTTTTTTCTTCTTTTGATCGATAGACCCTTGTTTTATATAATTACATGTTGTTACTTCTCGGTCTCTGGAGGTTGTGGGTTTGAGTATCCAGCACACGCTGAAGGGTAGTATTGGTGAATAGGAGTGCAGAACTTGTTAAACCCACATACTCTTGTTAGATACATGGTTACTCCTCTCTCCAAAAGTCCGAGTTTTTAGAGTAAATGGTTGTTCTCAGAGGAAACTGAAATGGTTGCGTAGAAAACCTGATTTAGATGTTATAACCTTAGATTCTAAGTAGCATTACGGGGGATTCTTTCAGAATCATGACATTTTTCGATGGTTTCTATTTCACCAATGTTATAGTAGTCCTGCCTGAGCTGCATTGTGTACCAAACCAGAAAAGGTGCGATCTTCAGTAACATCTGTTGAGTGTATGGATGTTTCATCTGGTTTCCAGCAACATTTAAAAAAGTCTAGTTAGGCACTGAGGTGGTTTGCTGTCAAAAGCCGGAGATATTGCTGAGGCGTACTTTCGAAAAATAAATGCTTAAAATAATTAAAATCAGTCAATTCTACCTTACTTTTAGGATTTTTTATAAAATAAAAGGCTTTGGTAGACAAAAACAAAAGAATAATATAGTTGTCTTTTATAAAATAAGAATAGAGGGCATTTTGGGGAAAGGTGCTACAGAAGTTAGAAAGATTTATTTTTAACATGGTTTTGGATGGCCCAAACAACCCCATTTTTGTGAGGAATGAGGCTATAGAGGTTTACGGCTTACATGCAAGAGTTGTAAGTGTCGCAGTGTGCCCTTGAGACCATAAGCATCGAGGCTAGATCCTCTAGCCTTGCCCTGATGCCTAGCCTCAAAAGGCCTTCATAGATTATGATTAATGGCAAGAAAGCCTTCTTTTTTATTTGTTTGATGAATGGCAAGAAGGCTTCTTGAGGTGTACACAATCAAGATTGCACAGAAACTCTGAATCTGCACAGTTTCTTTTCTCTCGAAATTCATTCACCTAGGACCATTAAATATTCCTACACTCCTTTCTCTGTACCTCTTGTTGCAATTTTGAGAGTCCATGACAAGCGTAATAAGATATTAGATATCCATGATATTGTTTGCTCAAAGTCTTCTTATTTTGCTTTCCACATTAATGTTATTGTCTTGTTTCCAAAATCAGCAGGATACTCATTGCTTAGTTGTTAATGGCGAATTTTTTGTAGTAACAGCAGCAAATGTTGCTTTGCTTAAAACTTCTAAGTGTTCTCTCTCTTTGATTCCACAGATGTATTGCTTCTTCAGCTGCTGCATGTGATTGGCATGACACATCTGGTTTGTCCGACGTGATTCAGTTGTTTAGAGTTGGATAATATTGATGCATGATTTTTCTGACGTGATTGGAGATGTCTGTGATGGCCCCCTAACATGTAAATCTATTTATGTTTATTTGGAGTTGCAAATACATTTCTTGAGGTTTTAGTTAGATGCATGATGTTAATTCTGGGTACCTTTTACTGAAGATTTTTGGACTGCTACAATCCTGTTCTGATTTGAGTTGTTACATACGAAGATACACCAAGCTTGTTATTTTCTAGAAATATTTACCTGTTGGAGATATATACTGATAATGTAGGTTGGAACACCGCTTTGATGGAATAACTGGATCCATGCACAAGTTCGGTTTCTGAACGCAGGGAAAACATTTGCAAATGGAAATAAGCTGCATAATAATTTGGTTAATGCTGCTCATCTACATCACTTATTCATGATTCTTTAATATTTAGGTTACGAAGGGTGTTAATGATGTGCTATGATAAAGAAACATGGAACATATATCTGAGAAGAAATTTCCGGTCAATTCAAATGATTACAAGTTATATGAGGAGGTTGGTGAAGGCGTCAGTGCCACCGTGTACAGGGCTCTGTGCATTCCATTTAACGAGATAGTTGCTATCAAGGTTTTGGACCTGGAAAAGTGCAACAATGATTTGGTACGCCATCATCTTCTTTGCTTATAGTATCTTGAGGTGTTTATATTCTACTTATTTATGCTTAGTGCATAATTTTTTCTTCAAAATTGCATCATTTGCATGGTCCGTGTAGTATTTCGTGGTACTGCTTTGAATTTAGCTTGTTACGTAAATACACATCATACTTGGGCATACTCGATTGTGCACTAGTTTATCCACCATTCAGCTATTGCTGGAAGTCTTTTGGTTATCTTCATATTAATAGGTAACATTGAGTTATTCTTAGTTTCTATACTCTATAGTATCATAAATATGCAGTATATTGATGAAGTATTTCCATAGAGGAATCTCCGATCTCACTTTCGTTGTTCTTGAAAGAAAGTTCACAAATAATTCTCTAAAATTTTGTTTTCAGTTCGTGCGTTTGACGTCATTGCTGTTCCTTATTGAAAATTTCAATAGGAAAAATGTATTTACTGCCATGCTTAAATAGCTCACTTATTAATGAAGGATTCTTTATTCTTGTTTTGTAATTTTTTTTAGGATGGTGTCCGTCGTGAGGTACAAACTATGATCTTGCTTGATCATCCAAATGTATTACGGGCACATTGTTCTTTCACAGCTGGTCGCAGCCTCTGGGTTGTGATGCCATACATGGCTGGTGGGTCTTGCCTTCACATAATGAAATCTGCTTATCCAGAGGGTTTTGAAGAGCCTGTCATTGCAACACTACTACGTGAGGTTCTTAAAGCTCTTGTTTATCTCCATGCCCATGGGTTCATCCATCGAGATGTTAAGGTATCACATATTTACATCAAATTAAACCATCATGGTTCCACTGTTTATTTATTGCATATTCTCTGGGATGAAGTGTTCTGTTGGCTAACTAGCAGTCATCTAAAAAAAATGAAAAAAAAAGAAGCGTGTTCTGCTCGGTAATGGTTAATATTAAGAACTTCACACATCTACATTGCATTGTAGCAGAAAGTTATTAAAGAAATGTTCTCACAATCTATACTGACTGTTTGGAATCTTTTTACTATTATTGAAAGAGTTCAAATCCTGTGTCTGTATTGCTTTATTTCAAATCCCTTAATGACATGGTAAACATATTAAGGAATGAAGAAGGAAATCTCACCAATCAAAGCGTCTCATTTAAGTTAATTGCATTTAGAAGTTTAAAGCCTTGTAAGGCACTTAGATTGAATGTTTTGGTTACGTGAAAACCGGGACACTCTGAACCGAAAATTTTGAAATTTTGGACCATGGGCAACCTGGAATGCTGCTCCCATTTTGACACATGATCCGAATCGTGCTTCCCCTTTTAGGGTACTTTTGTGATATGCTGAAAATCCAATTTTTCCTGGAATTTTTGCTCCCTTTGAGCATTTGTATCTGCATGCGTTAGGATCTTCCTTCATGGATCTCTCTATTCAAGAAATAAGAGGACAGAACCATTTCATAGAACTCCTTTTCAAATTCGACAATTCATAACATGCCGATACATGTTAATATGTTATGACCTGTGAGTCGTGTGATGTTTGTTAAGAGCTAGAATATCACTTTTTTACGATAGCGAACTGCTCCCTTGGTTATAGTTTTTGCTTGCTAGTCTCTTATATTTAGGGTTATAGTACTTACTCTTCTACTCCTCTGTTGCAGGCTGGGAATATCTTAATTGATTTTAATGGTGCAGTCAAGTTAGCAGATTTTGGGGTATCAGCATGCATGTTTGATACTGGGGATAGACAGCGCTCAAGAAACACATTTGTTGGAACTCCATGCTGGTGCAACTTTTGGACCTAGTATTTTTTAGTTTGTGAACATCTGCTTTTGGAGATTCTCGTTTTGAAGTGTTTTTTGTTTTTTTTGAGATTCTCTTGGTTGTGCTGATTTGTTAAGGCCAAACAAATTCAACTGTTGACTTGACATTCATGTTTTTATGCCTTTCATAGGATGGCCCCTGAAGTTATGCAGCAATTGCATGGATATGACTTTAAGTGAGTGCGTGACTAATCTCATCTACGATCTTTTCAATTCATTAACAAGAAAGCTTTTAGTTTTATGATCTCTTTCTAACATTAGCTTTGTTTTAACAGGGCAGACATTTGGTCATTTGGAATAACTGCACTAGAACTAGCTCATGGTCATGCCCCATTTTCCAAGTATCCGCCAATGAAGGTGTCTTTGTCAATCCTTGAGATTGAATTACGAATCTGTATATTGGAAGTTCACACTTGTGCTTATTGGGGAAATTACATATGTACTTCTTTTTATTCTTTTTCATTGCAGGTTTTGCTCATGACGTTACAAAATGCACCCCCAGGTCTTGACTATGAAAGGGACAAGAGATTTTCAAAGGTTTGTATTTTTCACTTGAGACTTTCATAGAAGTAACAGTTTTGAGTTCAAGTCTGGAAGCTCTCTCTTTCAGCTGTTTCTGATGTTGTTTCCTAAGTGCATGTTTTTGTAGTCTTTTAAGGAGATGGTAGCTGCTTGCCTAGTGAAGGATCCAAAAAAACGTCCAACTTCAGAGAAGCTTTTGAAGCACCATTTCTTTAAACATGCGCGTCCAAATGAATATCTAGCTCGAGCCATTCTTGATGGCCTTTCTCCACTTGGTGATCGTTTTAGGATGCTGAAGGTCTCTGGCTCATTTCAAGGTGTTCTTGTGTCTAGTTTGTAAGGTTTTGTTTGAGAAGTGAAACAGTTTTGCTTTGCCTGCTCTGATTTTTCTAATGTCTTCAGGAAAAAGAAGCTGATTTTCTTGTACAAAACAAGGCAATGTATGGAGATAAAGAGCATTTGTCACAGGTGAAAATGAAACTTATATATTTTTTTTAATCAAAGAAAAAACTCTCCATTCTAGATATTAGTTTATGAAGAAGTCACTAATTTCAATGGTTGAACATTTGGTGGGGTAAGACAATGACTTTCTATTACAAGTAAGATTCCTTCTTTCTGGATGACCTAAACCTTGTTGACATTATTGCTGAAATATATTCTCTAGACTAAAGATCATGTGGTCTTGCAGCAAGAGTACATACGTGGAATTAGCGGATGGAATTTTAATTTGGAGGATTTGAAAAATCAGGCTGCCCTTGTAAGGAGGTTCAATTCCTAGTTGGGGTGTTTACTTAGATTAATCCATGAAATGTGTACAAAAAAATTCGTTGATATTGGAACAAGCAGCAGTTCTATTATCGTCACGAGTGTTGCATTATGTGCAGATTCAGGATTACGATGGCTTTCCCAGTACAGAAGAGCCAGTTAGCAGCAGGCAAAATGATGATTGTGATGATGTAGGTATTACGTCAGACAGGCTGTCCCCTGAAAGCGTGAACCATCTAAATGCTACATGTACACAAGAGGTACCATCATTAAGCTAAAGAATATTCCAATCTGGTTTTTCACTACCTTTAACTCATTTCTGGCTCCAGATTTGGGTCTTCACATCATTCTCCTAGCTGTTTTAAAGTCCTTTCTTTTGTCTTCAGGATGAACTCAATGAACTTCATAATTTGGAGAATTCACTTGCTTCATTTCCTATTCGTCCTCTTCAGGCACTCAAGTATGTTTATGATTCCTCTATGTTGCCTCAGGATTTATCATTTGGTCAAATAAAATCTGGCTATTTGATCTTTAGTAATGATGATTTTTTCACACGAGTTAGAATAAGAACTTGCTATCTAGATAACATGTGGATCAAATGAGTATTCATAAATTAACGCAGCCATTAACCTCGATGCAGAGGTTGTTTCGATATTCATGAGGATGATGCGACTGCAAGCAGCTCAAAGTGCAAAGATACTGTCAAATCAGAATCTGAACAACAGTTTCCACTGCAGTTGTCACATAGGACAGCAGATAAGGAACCTACAGTGCATGTTGGTGATAATTTGGAAAGAAGTTCTTCTTTACCCAAATATTTAATTTCTGTAGAACGTAAAAACTTCAGTGGTTCACTTGTACCAGAGAGTGTTCTTTCCCCTACTAAAAAGATTAATGGTAATGGAGACAGGTAAATTAATACTTTCAGAGTCTTGCCTTACTGTGGTCATTAGTAGGCTTTCTTCGATATGCATCAACACTACTGTTGACTTGTGTCATGTGTGGACATAGTATTTCTCATTTTTATTGCTAGTTTCTTTCATTTTTTCCATGTATTTAGGAAGGAAAGACCTCCATACATCTTGATAAATTATAACTGGGATCTTGAAAATATTTTGAAGGGACTATCTACTACCAAAATATCAATTCGAGCGGAACTACAGTGGCACCTTGTTGTATCGTCAAAGGAAGGATGCCAATAACCATGCATCTGGTATTTATATTCTGTCCTGTATTGTATTCGTCATCTCTTTTCCATCAAATGAGTTTTTTTTTTAATCTTTCCTTGAATTATCTCCCATATTGATTTTCGATTATCTACAATATATTTGGTTTGTAGCATCAGTGCATGCAATGGAGGATACATCATCAGAAGCAATTGTCCAACATAAGGGACGCTTCAAGGTCACATCATCAGATCTCAGTCCCAAGGTATATTGCATAAACTTTTTATTGTGCATTAATAAAGAAAAGTATATTTATTTGGTTTTTCAAATTCTCTGTGATAACCAATGTTCGATATGCTTTGTCCTGAAAGTCGCCTCATTTCTGTAATTGTATCCTTGCAGCCTTCAGTTCTTCCTTTGACATGCTAATTTTAAGCATGGAACTTAGCAATTTATGTTTTAGGCAATGGCTTGGTAACCATTGCCACTGTTTTTCTCCTACAGGGTGCTCCGACAACCTGCCTGGTGAACCCATTTTGTGGAGGTTCAACCACTCATACACCTCCAACTGGCACGGCTTCATCAACTCTTCAAACACTGCAATATATTTTACATCAGAATACAGTGCAAAGGGTATGAGAAGACTGACTTTTTCCTTTCTCATTTACTTGACCTATATACAGTTCTTCATTTTCCTTTTTGGAATTTTTGACAGGAACAAATAATTAAATTGATAAAACTGGCGGGACAAACCTCTGGTACTGCCTACCATAGATTATATTTTAAATGTATATTTGTCTGGCATTGCATGAATGGCTAATGATATTGAAATGGATTTGTTTCGTTTGGTACATTTGCAGAGTTTGGTGATGCAGGAATAAGTGACCCGTCACAGGTATATGACCCAATTTTTTCTTGCTTGAGAACCTGTAACAAATGTTCGAATATATTTAGATTACATGAAATCTATTTGGGTAAATCTAATACCCCTAAAATATGCAGATATCTCCGGCTTCAGCTAGGGAGAAAGAATTGCTGGCTCAGGTGGTTTATCTGCAACAAAGGTAGTAAACAGGCTTATACTCTCGAATTGGTGCATGATTTGTTGGTTTATTTACCAGATCCGACTCAAACTTTGTCTTTGATATCAGCATTGGAAATCTTTACGAGGAGTTGCAGAGAGTGAAAATGCAAAATGCTCAGGTACGCATCCATCTGTTGGAGTGATAAAGCGAGTCCGATTTTGTTCAAGCCCATCATTTTATTGACCATTTAAGTTCCCACATTTAGGTGGGGGATTTTCTTCACCCACTTTATAAGTGGGTGAAAAAAGTTGGACTCTTCTTTTGCCATGCTACTGAACATCCCAAGCCTGAAGCTCTAGAATCAAACCTGGCATTTCCAGTTTCCATATCAATTGGGCTTCTTTCATATCAAACTTTTAAAAAGGATGGAAATAGATCTCTTAATACTCGGGCACCAGTTATTACCCGAGCGTTTATGTATATTATGTAGAGTTCTTGATCTAAATGAACTGCTTATTTGTTTTTCTTGTTATGCAGCTAGAGAGGCAATTGAATATATTGTTGAGCAAGGATGAGGAGAGGATACAGAAAGAAAACGAAAACCAAGAATGATGAGTTTCCCCTCGTCTCACGGATGGAGATGGGATAGGGTGGATGAGCAAAGGTGATATTTCAAGAATTTTCGCTTTTGTATGCTTCTTTCCAATGTATTTTTTAGTGTACATTAATATATATATATATATATACACGTATGGACGTGCATTAGATCATGCACACCCCAATTTTGAGATGTTTTTATAGCTCACAGACTCGTTATATAATAATTTTATCATATTGGTTGTAATTTAATGACTAAAGGCTGTGTTCATATTTTATTATGTTTTCTCTCTCTCTCTCATTTGACTTGGTTCAGAGGTTTGTTTAAGTTGTTTCCTAGGACTGTTTCTGCAGGATGCCTAGAAATTATTCTTTTTTATAGTATGTTTGGATAAGGGATTTGGAGGAGGGATTTTGTAGGGACCAGGGATTTGGTGGAAAAATCATGTTATATTTTTCTTCAAAATCCCTGGTCCCCACAAAATCCCTGGTCCCCACAGACTATTAGGTAAGAGGAACGGTCAGATGCCGCATTATTAACAAAGCATCTGTTTCTTGAGCTTTCCAACTAAAAAAAAAATTCAACAACACAAGAAGAAGTAACTTTTACATCTAAAGAAATCGGGATCATAATTAAAGATCTTCTTGTACCCAAAACATATGTGGGTGCTCTCCCACCAACACCACCATGAGCAGTTCAGTGCTCTACCTAATAAATATGTTTTTTTTGGTTATGTTATTGTAAAATATTGTGTTGTGGTTCTCACGTTTTGGGATTGTTTTTAAGTTATGATGAAGCTGTACCTGTCAATTTTTTTTTTTTTTTTTTGTGTATTCATTCTGTATTTCCATAGGCTATAGATTGACTTCGGTCTGGGTTGATTTGTTGACTCACTTCTATATTCTTCCTGAAAAATTTACATGATTTGCCTAGTTGAAAATTTTAACTAGGCAGATGATTACCCGGAACCAAAACCTATTAATTAAGTCCGTTTTGGTTTTTGTCAGTTCCGGTTCTGGTATTCAAATTGGTAGAATGAGAACCAGGATAATTGATTCTGGTTCCTGTTTTGGTTAATTCTGATGTGTTTCCGGGGATGTCAAAGGCTAAGTAACTGAGTGCGGAGTGAGTGGGAGCGGCTGATTAAAAAATGCGGGAGATTGTAGTTTAGAGCGAGCATGAGGTTTTGTAGCGGGAGCCTTGACCTCCTCCTATACCAGTTAAAAGGCCGGTTCTGTGGATCGGGATTCTGAGTAGACATATTGTGATTTTTACAAGTTCCGGTTCTGATTTCAAGGTAGTATATGGAACGGGATTTAGTTTGATCCGGTTCTGATTTACCGTCGTTGTTGATTGAAACAACCAGGGAGAAGATAGTCATTTCAACTCCAAGATATATATCCTTGTTCTTTCAACGGTCTAACGTTTTAAAAAATTCAAATAGTCGTTACTTCTTAACAACCAAGACCCAAAAAGAAGCGCTAAATCCTAACTCAACAGCACGACCGCGGGCAAATGACTCCGGGAGAGGCGGGGAGGGAAGGATTTAGGGCTTACGTGGACACTCAAAAGAGAGTGGGTGCGCAGTATGCACTCTCCAAAACCATTAACCAGAAGAGAAAGATTAAAAATCATCAGAAAAATTGCGAGGTCAACCGAGATTTGAGGGGTGTTTAAGCGAAGCTTGATTTAGAAATGAAAGGATAGAAAGAGGATTTTTTGTTGAAGAGAGAAACGGATCTTTGTAAAAAAAAAAAAAAAAAAAAAAAATTTTTGGGGCCAATTTCATACAGACAAGGGATTTTGACTCCCGATTTTGGTATGGTTTTTTGGAATTACAGAAGACGAAATTATTCAGAGATTTTCTCTCTCTAGAATGGAGGACGACGGCCCGTTACAGAACATCCAGCAGGCAATGTAGCTTCTTCATCTACACAAAGAACAGGTTTCCCTTTTAATCATTATTTTGATTTCTAGGGTTAGGGTTGCCTGTTCTTTCTTTCTTTCTTTTTTCATTTGTATTAGGTAATCGATCAAAACAAAAAACAAAAAATTGCACCATTTATTTCTCATTCTAGGTTTTCTCTCTAGAATTCTTTTGTAGATCTGTAGAGAGATTAAGAACAAACAAGAAACAAGTGTTTACTAAAATTTTCCCAAAGAAGCTAGAGAGAGAAAGAGAGATTAGAATGTCTGATTCGGGAGGGTCGTTGGATCCCGTAGGTGCTTTGACTGGTGGAAATGGTAATAAAGATTCTGGATCGTCATCTTCCTCGCCATCACCATCCGATGGTCAGAATCCTTCCCCACCTGCCGACTCATCGACCACCAGTCCACCAACACCAGATAGCTCATCTTCAGGTTCAGACTCCCCACCACCACCTTCAGAATCTGATTCATCATCAGCTTCACCTCCACCGGATTCCAACTCTTCACCCCCATCAGATTCTGGAACTTCGCCACCATCACCGGATTCCAACACTTCCTCATCTCCACAACCATCAGGTTCAGACTCTTCATCGCCTCCACCACCATCAGAGTCCGTTTCTTCACCTCCTCCACCGTCATCAGATGGTTCTGAATCACCACCACCGAAGTCGGATTCTTCACCTCCTCCGCCAACAGAAGGTTCTCAATCACCTTCACCGCCTCCACCATCAGACAACCCTCCTGATTCTCCTCCACAAGAAGCATTGCCAGCTCCGGGAGCATCTAATGATTCTCCCCCACCTCCTGTAGAAACACGTTCCCCTCCATCGCCTGAAAATCCACCAACACCATCTACTGACAACCCAGGATCCTCTCCACCAGCACCTGCATCCCATGATCACCCTCCCTCGACTAATGGGACACCATCTGTGTTAACCCCTCCAGGTTCTCGTACATCAGAACGTGTCCCACAGCTAGGCCCTCCTTCCACGCACTCAGGTCGCAGTTCTTCCACCCCAATGAGTAGTAGTTCCACCACCTCGTCGAACTCAAGTGCTACTATTGCTGGTGTAACAGTAGCAGGAGTGCTAATTATTGCTTTGGTTGCCCTCTTTTTTGTGATCTCGAGAAAGAGGAAAAGACGGGCCAAGACTTACTTCGACCACTACGGACCTCCACCCAACAACTTCTCCATGAATTCAGGTAATGAACTGGAAAAAGTTGGATTTTGCCTGGTGTTTGGTTTTGTGTATTTAATATTTGTGTTTTTGTAATCGTAGATGGGTATTACTATGGACATCCACATTCACAGCAACATGCAATGCCTCATTCACAGCAACACTCTATAGGGATTCCTGGCCACTCGCAAGAATATTATGGTGGGCAACCACCACCTCCTGCTGGAATAAATAGCTACGGTAGCTATAAAGGACCCGATTCAGGTGTATTAGGGGGTGCGCAGTCATGTTTCACTTATGAAGAGTTGATGGGAATAACAGAGGGTTTTTCTCGCCAAAATGTTATTGGAGAAGGTGGATTTGGAGCTGTTTACAAGGGTTTTCTGGCAGATGGGAGAGCAGTGGCTGTGAAACAACTAAAGGCTGGGAGTGGACAGGGCGAGCGTGAGTTCAGAGCTGAAGTTGAGATTATCAGCCGTGTTCACCATCGCCATTTGGTTTCTCTGGTTGGGTACTGCATAGCTGAAAGTCAAAGGTTACTTGTCTACGAATTTGTTCCAAATAATAATCTTGAACATCATTTACATGGTTAGTTGATTGATGCCTAAAGCAGAAATTTGTTTTAGCTTACTTAAATATTAGGTTCTTGTGTTGTCATCTAGAAAGTTTTACGTCCTTGTGTTGTGTCTGATAATTTGAAAAATGATGGTTATTGTGCAGGGGAAGGAATGCCTGTGATGGAATGGTCAAAAAGATTAAAAATTGCTATTGGTGCTGCTCGTGGGTTGGCCTATTTACATGAAGACTGTATGTAACACTTCCTGCATCCTCAAGTATTATATAACAATGAGACTGCATTTTTCTTGCCTATATATATATATATAGCAGTTGGATAACGTTCTTGAGGTATATATATATATAAATGAGCTGACTTTGTATTACTGGGTCCAACAAGCAACAACTCATCAATTTGGACTTTCAAAAGATGTAGCATCTCTTGCATGTTTCATAGTCCTAAAAGCAGACTGACCGGAGGTTTCTGACCTTCCATCTTAGAGTCAAGACTTGGCTCACAATTAGAAACAAGTTTCTGAGTCAGGCGCTTAGAATTGGTCAGTCTAACCTGAGCTATGCTGAGTCCTAGAGGTGCACCAAATGAATAGTCCAGATTGAAGAGTTAGTGGCCAATGGTATTTTAAGTGTGTAAGAGCTCAAGCTTTTGACTTGTATGAACTAGCATATTGTCATTATCAGTGCCCTACCAACTATTTTGGGTTCAGAACATGATACCCTTCAGCCATCCCCTTGATTTTAGAGCCTTCATTTGCATATTCCTTCTCTTTGGTGCCCAGCACCGAGCAAGCATTTTAGTTTACTCTATTTTCTCTCCTTGGGGCTATGTGTTGATTCTATTGGATGCTTTCATTATTAACTTTCTCTTTCATTGTCTTTCCACTTATCCATCTCAACATCCTCATCTCAGATACTCCCTTTTTACTAACATGTTTCTCAATTGCCCAACTTTTTAATCCATGAAGTACACATCCTTTTATTTAATTATTTATCTAATTAATGTTTTAGTTTGATCAACATGCATCTATCATATAACAGTCAGGAAGCACATCTCCACTTTAGTAGCCCACCTAGCTCTAATTCTTTGCAAACATCCGTAATCTCGTATAGATAATTGAACCAAGGTATAAAATGGTTGCTTCGAGATTTCTCCCCCGCATCGATTTTAAATAAAATCTTGTGACTGTATTCTTACTAAAGTTGCATTCCGCATATAAACTAATGCTTATAGACTACTTATTCTAAGGCATGTGTACATTATTTGGGTTTTCTTGGTTCTGTATTGGTAGGAGTATCCTTCTCTAACACTAACATGTGTGACTCTGTCCTAGTTAGTGTTCCTTAAATATTGCTGTCCTATTCTTTTCCAGGTCATCCAAAGATTATCCATAGAGACATCAAGTCTGCTAATATCCTGTTGGATGACGTATATGAAGCACAGGTATCCATATTAGTGACCTTTTTATATTTTGGGCTTATTTCTTTATTTAGTGCTTCTTAACCTGCCTTTATGTTTCAATTTCTCGATCATGATTAACATGAAACCCATTCAAAACACAGGTTGCGGACTTTGGGCTTGCCAAACTATCAAATGACACTCACACCCATGTATCAACTCGTGTTATGGGGACGTTTGGGTAGGTTACAATCATTTGTGGATGAGTCCTTAGGGTCCATCTCATCTTTTGTGGTTTTCATTTTGAGTAAGGCTACAGTGAGTACTATAAACTGTAACTGCGATTAACAAACAGAATGTCAGGACACGTGGCATCATTGCAGGGTTGAGGATGACCACCAATCAATCAGTCTCTAGGCATTCTTCTTCTTCTTTTTTGCTTTTCTCTTTTCTGATTGGTATCCACCACAGGAATCCTCATGGATCACAATTTTGACCTGATGAGATAGTTTCCGAAATCCAATTTATAGAATTTTTTTGAAAGGTAAAGAATGCTTGCTGACCAAATGTTGCAATCATTGAGAAGGTTGGTTTGATCTGCAAAATCTCTTAGCTAGGACCATGCAGATGATGGGCCGTGCCCCTTAAAGAATGTGTCATGACATTCTGTTTATTGATTGTAATACCATCTGTAATACTTGGGTACATATTGACCCTCTTCTTTCTCATTTCAATTGTTAATTCGCACGGAGAGCAAATCGATGTAGTAGGGCACTTTTCTGATATTCAGTGTGGATTTCAGGTACATGGCTCCAGAGTATGCATCAAGTGGCAAATTGACTGATAGATCTGATGTGTTCTCGTTTGGGGTTGTCCTTCTGGAGCTTCTAACTGGACGTAAACCTGTTGATCCGAATCAACCTTTGGGTGATGAGAGTTTGGTTGAATGGGTAAGCTTGAAACTGTGAAATCTTTTTCCTGTCTTCTGAAGTTTACTCCAAGGGTTTGACATATCTAGTTAGAAATAAATTATTCCTTCTGAGTTTATGTATATTTTACTTTTGCAACATGGGTATCATTGCTGTTAAGAAAGCAATACAGGTTGAAATTTTGTCGATCAAGAAAATACAGGTTGAAGTTTTCTAAAAGGAATAAAAGATTCTGTAATTTCTAGTTGGCATGTAGATTAGGATCCTCCAAACAAACTTAGGAGTTATCTTCCCATGGATAAATCACTTCTAGCACATGATTAAGCCCATGAAATGACCAACTAGAACTCTTTTTTAGCAGGTTTTCAGCTGCTGGTTTTGCTTTCCCAATACTTGTGTTCCCCTGGAAACTGAATAACTTTTCTACTAACCTTTTCTGCAGGCCCGGCCGGTGTTGGCTCATGCTCTAGAAAGTGGAGATTTTTCAGAATTAGTAGATCCAAGGCTTGAAAAGAGATATGTAGAGAGTGAGATGTTTAGAATGACTGAGACAGCTGCAGCTTGTGTTCGTCACTCGGCTCCGAAAAGGCCCCGCATGGTGCAGGTGAAAAAAATATCAACTTTTTTTTTATAACTTCTGTCTTTCCAACAAATCCTATTTACTTTGTTTATTTTTCTGGTTACAAATGAAGGTAGAAGGTTCTCAAATAATATTTGTTCCGGATTCAGTATAAATAATTTGAATTAAGTAGTAGGGATGCAGACATTGACAGGAGGTTTCTCTAGAAGAAGCCACTCTTCAAAGATTGAATAAATTCTCTTCTTTGAAGATGGAATGCATCTCTATGGTCCCATATTTTGTAATTCCTGAAAATTTTCTTCAATATCGGCAGAATCATCAAAGTAAGCAAGAATACAAATTGACATCTTGTTCATCCTAATGCAGAAAAGGATTTTTTTTGGGATCAAATTATGGGGCCTATTTTGGCATCTAATTCCAAACTTGGGCCCTGCATAAGTGAACTACTAGATGGACCGGGATAGAACCAATTAGTGATAATGCTTATTTACAACTTCGAATCCATTTTGTATGTTTGCTCTAGATTTTTTTGCTAATGTTGTTCATACGGGTTCTGTTTATCTTTAATCCAAAATATTACCAATTGAACTTCGCATTATTTTATTTATTTATTTATTTATTTGTGCTCCTCTTTCAGGTGTTAAGGGCGTTGGACACTGATGGTGACATGCCAGATATCAGCAATGGTGTGAAAGTAGGCCAGAGCACTATTTTTGAGACTGGCCAGTACAATTCAGATCTGCAGAAATTTCGGATGATGGCATTTGGTAGTGATGACAGTTCAGAATACGACATGTATAGTGGGAATAACTCTAGAGAGATGCCCCTCCCAAGACCTCCAATTTCACGGAAGCCCGGGGAATTTGGTTCAGTTGAGTTCCCAAGTGGTGAATCAGAAACTCGTGCCATGAACCCACGACGTAGTGAACGGTACAAGTGAAGCGATACCCAGTAATCGCTGGCTTAGCCAAAAGTGAGTTATCTGACTTACCACCATGTAGCTTCAGATAGTCTTACCATCACTGAGCCCCAAGAGATGTATATAGATGAAGACGAATACTTACTTGCCCTTTGCACTGGGTAGACTCTAATATTAGTGTATAAACATTCTTTTGTGAAATCTTTTATAATTTTACAGTATTCTTTTTCTTTTCTTTTTTTATTTTTATTTTTTGAATTTTTGTGAGCTGCTTGTAGAATATCTTCTGTTCAGCTATGATTTTGCCAATGGTGTTACTTGTGTTTACTCAAAAATTTTCATGAGAAATATAAATTTGATACTAAAAATTGTTCACTCGTTTATTTGAACAATGCTTGAACACTTTTACTGGCTTCACCAATATTCTGTTCTTGCTTAGTACATCTTTTATCATTTCAGTCTGTTCAGGAGGGTTGAGAGCTGACACCAGACCAGTTACAAGGTACAAAATTTCAATCACTTAACCAAAATTTCTGTTGAAATGAATAGTGATTTCACTATATATATATAATTGTAACTAAAATTTTGTTTGAATTACTTTGAAATTAGAAATATTTCGTGAATATTTTGGAAAATTATGTAAATTTAATACTATGGTTACAATGCACTTCTTGTATGTATGGCCAAACATTGATGAGACAGTGGGCCCAAATAGATAAGTGTTGACGTTTATACTACCAGAATGTCGTTTTTATCGCCTGCACATTCTAGACATTGTTTGGTTCATGGGAGAGATGGTGAGAAAGAAAATGAATTCCAAAAAGTACAAAGAATTTTCTCCATTTCATGTTTGTTTGGTAAAAGCTTGTGAGTGAAAACAAATTTCTTTTGTTAGAACAGGAAGTCATTTTCCTGTTTGACTGTTTTTTTCTTGTCAATTTGACTTCATCAGAGTTTTATCTTTTTTGGGGAGGAGAGTGGGAGGTTGAAGTAATGAATTCTGGGTTCTTGTTCTTTTCAAATTGTAGTATATATATTTAGCCAAGTTGGGTTTGATTAAGACTGAGCTTTTCCTTGGTGTCCGGGCCAGCTTGCGCGCACCTCGACTAATCCACGGGGCCCTGTGGAGGAAGCGGCCGCTTAAGAATCCCCCAGTGGCCTTGAGGCTAGACTGAGCTATTAAGGCTAAGAGCCGTATTTAGTTCTCAGTTTTCTTCTTCTTTTTTTTTTCTTTTTTTTTGTATTCGATTTCTCCAAAACAAATCATTTTTTAAGGAAATCTTCTGTTGGAATTGGATTGTTGTTACTTTGAAAAGCATTTTTGTGGAGAAGCCTTTTCCTGTTTTGAAAAATGTGTTCATTGTTGTGCCTACTTTTTTAAAAGGTTTTTACGATAACAAAAAAAGGACAATTATGTGGAGAGGGATTAATCTGCCCCACCGTGTTTTAACCCATCCAAGCCTCATCTTTTAAGGGATCAACATAAAAATGATCTAAATACTAATTTAAAGTATTTAAGGTGATGATGTTATATTACGATCTAGATCATTATATATCAAGAAATGAGGCTGTTACGAAACTTTTAACTCCTTCAAAACAAATTTACTAATGCTTTTTGATAAACTTTTAATAGGATCAGAGTTTTATAACGGATTGATTTTCATATAATGATGATCTACATGATGAATAGAACATACTAACTTAAAATAAGATTATCTTTATGTGAGCCTTACAAAATGTAGGATCCATTAGGGTTCAATAAGGTGGGGATAAATAACCCCTCCCTATCTAAACTATATTGGGCTTTGATGAAAACCGGTGGCATTGTGTCCCGGGTGCATATCATATATATTGTCGGATACTCACACCATAGTTTATTGTGTGATATCTCATCATATATAAAACTCGAAGTCATTTGATGGCATACACATGAAATTGATACTCATTCATTAAAAATATCATAAACATTAATAAAAGAATTCCAATTATATATTTCCACATAGGATGGAGGGTAAAAGGATTATTGATAACGACTTTTTTTGGAAGTTTTAGGTCGTCTTCAACTACCAGTAGATTTTGTCTCACTTTTCTTTTTCTTTCTTTCAATTAAAAGTCTCCAATTTTTTTCGTATAGGAATTGAGACTTTTCTTACTTGCCTGTGCTGTGGGTAGCTAGAACATGGGTAGCTAGAACACTAGAATTCATGCAACATAATGAGGTGACCGAAAACCAATTCTATGGTCCACAATAAAATTGAAAAACAAAAAAATAAAAAATTGCTGTGTGGGTAGCTTTCAGATTTTGCATCGAAAAGCTTGATATGGTTAAATTCTTATAATTCCTCTGTAGCCATTTATGGAAGTAGATGATAAGTTGTTGTCATATGGAAAGACAAACTGATTATCTCTGTGTACCAGAATTGGACCTACGTTATTTTTCGAACTCCGATATATATATATTTTTTTTTTTATGGAAAGAACTAGCGCACGTACCACACAAGTAGCTAAAAATACATCGCAGAAAATATTTCATGAGATAAGTCACAATAAGAGATTCAAACCCAAAATCTGATCCCCGGAGTAACAACCACCCACGCAAGTCCATGGTTCGGTTTTTTTGAAGAACTATTGCTCAAAGTATAATGACAAGACGAAAATACATCTTTAATTACTAGCAATAGGTGTGTGAGAAGTGCAAAACCACCTACAAGATCATAATTTATTTTTATTTTTTTCTACTTTTAGTTGGTTTCAATTGAGAATCAGGTTGTCCAAGAACAGTTAAAAACCAGTTAGTACTATAACCATTTCCTACTCTGGGTACTGATATCAAATGAAACCGAAACTAAATCAATAGGAATTAGAACCACTTTGCAAATATTGATTTCTTTTTACACGTGGTATTAAAGGTAGTTTCTCTTTAAAAGAGAGAGAGAGAGAGAGAGAAAAAACTTTATATACGCAGATGGTGCACCTATCTCTACAGGGTCGGATCTCAAATTTTAGAGGCCTAACGTGGCTGCTTACCCACCTGATACGTTCAGATTCGGCCCTACTACATCGATCTCTATTCTACATTAACGTGAGTGTCGTTCAAACAAATTCAAGCTGGTGGATGTTTTGGTATAGAGGGCTGCTGTTTGGCCCGAGCAAATTACAAAACAAATGCCAGATTCTTATGTGGCATGGTAGGTCCCACTGCCACATAAGTTAAAAATCCCCTCATAACACTTTTAGGAGGGGAAAAGCGGTGAGTCCCACCCTGCCACATAAAGATCTGTCATTTGTTTTGTAATATGGTCGGGCCAAAAAGCTTTATTGTTTGGTATATCAATAAAGCTTTTTGGACCGACCAATTTACAAAATTGTTGTGATATTTATGTGGCAGGGTGGGATCTACCACTTTTCCCCACCTAAAAGTATTATGAAAGGCTTTTCAACTAATGTGGTAGTAGGACCCATCATGCCACATAACCGTCCGACATTTGTTTTGTAAGCCCGTCGGTCCAAAAAACAGCGCTAGTGGTTTATAAACCCTTAATTTGTGTCTTGTTGAGGAACTACGGTTCAAAATAGGAGTCCGCTCCTCATCTCTGGTTTAATGAACTTATTATAAACGTTTATACAAGAAAACAAAAAATACATAAATTTTTAGGGAGGTTGGTAATAAAAACAAAGATTTTAAAAACAGGCACGTCAGAAGAAATATGTGGTTCAAAATAGTGTTGAATGGCGAAGTAGGATCATGTTTTGAGCTTAATTTTCAAATATTAAAATTTTGTGGCATTTAGTAATAATATACTCTCAAAAAATTAACTGCGTTTACGATAATACCCTATTTTAATTGAAATTAAAGATATATTCTCAGAAGGATCGTTAAATGACCACGTGCACAACATGTAATGGATTATTTCTTTTGCTTATACCTCCATTTTAACTGAGTTAGGGATATAACCTAAGTTTACAGTTTTTGTTAAAAGAGACGATAAGTGATGAGTAACACGTGACAAATATTTTTATCAAAATGCCCTCACATGTTGCACACATGAACTACTTAAGGCTCATATTTCTAAATACCTAAAATATTCAAGCACAGTGAAGCAGAACGGGCAGTATTGCAGTCTTTCTCTTTATTCTTCTTTCTCCACTCTAGATCTTCTTATCTCTCTCTCTCTCTCTCTCTCTCTCTCTCTCTGTGTGCAACTCTCCTCTCTCTAGCAACCATTAACTACCTTCTAAGGTCTCGGAATGCTTGTTTATTTTTTCTGTCGTCAGATTGATACAATATGATGAATCCAAGTGGAAGGGACCCAAGTGTATTCTGGGTATTTAAAAAATACAGGTCTTAAGTAGTTCACGTACACAATACGTGAGAGAATTTTGGTAAAAGCACGTCATGTGTTGTGCACGTGGTCACTTATTAACTTCTCTTTTGACTTACAGAAATCATGAACTTAGGGTTATATCTCTCAATTGTCATGAATAAAATGTTTTATTAATTACCTAATCGAGAACAAGATAATGTTTTCTTTTTTCAATTAGAGTAAAAATCACTAACACTCATGTCATGGTGGTCACATTTCTCCTTTGGTCAACGATGTATGGCCAAAATCCAAGTTGTTATATTTAATGAGAATAGTACCACATGGGATATCAGAGTCTAGCAAATCTAATATATAATAATCATGTGCCACTCTACCCATTGCTAATTAGTTTTGAGTTACATGCCCACAAACTTAATATTAGGGTTGTCAACGGGTCAGTTCCGGTTCGGGTATTGAACTACCCAGAACCAGAACCGCTAAAACATAACGGTTCCGGTTCATATCGGTTCCGGTTCCGGTTCCATATCAAGTGGAACCAGAACCGGAACCTATAAAAAAAGCGGGTACCCGCCGGGTATCGGGTACCCATTGGGTATTTGTAAAAAAATTTAAAAAGAGTTATATCCACCATTGGATCAAGCATAATTTTTTTACACCGTTAATTTAAGTTCATCATGACAATAAATTAACAAATAACACAAACATAAAAGCATGAAACAAATAATTAATAAAAATAAAGCCTAACAACCATCACATGCCCACATGATTGATGTCTTCTTAAAGACTTAAATAACAACAATTTAGGTGTGGGACCACCCCTACTATCATTTTAAAGTAATCATAATAATTTATTTTTTAATAAAAATGATTAGATAAATATTTTTTGTTATAGAATTACAAAAATATAACCAATTTTGAGTAATAAAAAATCTATTTTAATTTGTATAGTTGAAATATATAAAAAACGTGTAATACCTGATTACCCGACGGGTACCCGATGGGTATACCCGATTAGGAACCGAAATTAATTGGTTCCTAATCGGGTATATCCGATAAAGACCCGTTTCTAAATGGGTATCTAAAATAGAGAACCGGAACCGGATTAAACGGTTCCGGTTCGGGTCGGTTCTCGGGTAAACGGGTACCCGTTGACAGCCCTACTTAATATGCTATGAGAAAAGTCCCACATGGGATACGAGAGCCTAGCAAACCTAATATATAATGATCCTGGGTCGCACCACTCATTGCAAATTAGTTTTGAATTGGATGCCCACAAAACTTAATAATACGGCTAAGTTCTAAACTTTTCGCAACCCGATCAAAATAGAGGCGTGTATAACATATTTCCTAGAATGTTGAGTTGAACCCAAAACCTCAAAACGATTGTTGCGATCGAGGTGCATATACTTATATTGCAGTAATATGTATTGTGTGTTGCATATATATATATATAAGCGTCGTGCACATACGTTGCACGTGTTCCGCAAATTGAGTTTATTCTTTACATTGGTTTTGTGATAAACTATTAATGCAATTAATTATAAAAATAATTTAAAAAAAATATCAAAATACGTTAAATAGAGAAACGTGAAAATTGAGTGGGTAGTTACGGAGAGATTTTAGGGATGCCTCAGGAAGAGAGAAAGTGAGAGAAAATCATGGAAGAGATTTAATTTCCTTTCCAAAAATGAAACAGTTATGTTTTGGTGAGAATAAAATTACTAATTTATCCTTTTTTTCAGAGGCAGAAGATGATTATTGTACCCTTTCAAAGTGAAGTTAAACTTTAACAAAAAATAATTTTTTCAAAGACACCAAAAATAAAAAGCCCTAAAAAATCCCATTCTCTTAATTAATATATATAAGAGTTAAATTGCAGGGGATCGAACTTAGTTCAATATTAATATAGTTAAGGTTGACCCATCTTTAATAATTTGTGTTTTTAGTGCTGGGAATAATAACTTGCTAGGTTCGTCCAATAATTCTGTTAGAACTTTTTTTTGAAAACTTATTAAGCCGTCCTTCTGGCGAGCCCGCCAACCCACCAGTTAACCCCGCAAGTGGTACGTTCTTGACCCTACGTCCATTGGCCATTGCCATGCAATAGGTCTGCATTCCTAATTATTATTATTGAAAGCAGGTTTCAAACATGTGTGTTAATGTGAACTTCGTGGAGCTACCGAAGACATACATAATAATTAAAAAAAAACAATTGACATATATCTCCTCCATATTATTCACTTTATAGTCAAAAGTCTCTCAAAGTTTAAAAATTAGGTCATTTTTGCTGCTTGTGAGTCGTGTCCCACAAGCACAACACATGTTGACTCAACTTGGTGTGCCACATCGAGAGTAGAAAGTAGAAACCGTGTTTTAGTATTTACTACATTACTCGATCAGTAGGGAATATTATGTGCTAATTAAACAATTAAAAAAAAATATTGTTGTGTGGACCGATTAAATGTTAGAGGTATAGGTGGCATGGTTGATCATACTACCACATCAATTGATAATTCCCTCGAAACATTTTTGTGAGCGAAAAAGTAGTGGGTCCTATCTTACCACTTAAACATTTAACATACATGTAGTAGTGGGTCCTATCTTACCACATAAACATTTAACATACATGTAGTGTTGTTTGGACCAACTAAGTTACAAAAGTTGTGTTTGATGCTTATGTGGCATGGTCGGTCCCACTACTATGTAAGTTAAAAACCCCTTCAAAACATTTTTGGGAGAGAAAAATGGTAGGTTCCATCTTGCCACGTAAGCGTTTGTCATCACTTTTGTAGAACCATTGGTCCAAAACTATTAAGTTTGTGGGCTTCCAACTCAAAACCAATTGGCAATGAGTGGTGTGACCCATTATCATTATATATTGGGTTTGCTAGGCTCTCATATCCCATGTGTGACACAGATCATTATATATTAGGTTTGATAGGCTCTCATATCCCATGTGGAACTATTCTCATCAAAAACTAATCCAAAAATCATTATTCATTAAATAATTGGGGATGAGTGACATGCCATGTGGTAGATTTTGGCAAGTGGAGGAGCAAACTTTGCTGATCCAACAGTACTGCAGGAACAAATCAAATCCCCTCCTCTCAAAGAAGACAGCTCCGTCTACTATAAAAGTAAATGAGTTCAAGCCCTCATCTTCAACTACTCAAAAGGAGAAAGAAAGAAAGAGATCCAAAATCTAAATAAGAAGCACTGTCACTCTCTCTCATATCATATCTTAAAACATCGAATTGTTCTCTCTTTCTCTGCTTCTCTCCCTTTCTCTCTCTAGATTTGCTAGTCTAGATATTATATATATAGCACCTAGCTAACCCTTCTCTTCTCTTCTCTTCTCTTCTCTTTCATTTTTTACTACTACAAAATTATTAATTAATGGGGATTCTACGAACGACTGACAGCCTGAGAGCTGATCTAGAGGAGTTCAGTCGGTTGTTTCTAGGATGCGCCCCTCCTGCGTATTCAAAACCCAAATTCAGTAATCTAGTACAAGAAGAAGTTGTGAATTTCCGTGAAGGATCAGAAGAAGAGGAGGAAGATAAGTTGGTGTGTGTAACCAGTGGAGCTTCCTTCTTGGGTCTTGCTATCGTCAACCGCCTCTTGAATTGTGGCTACTCTGTTCGAATTCTCATCGAAAACCAAGGTAATTTAATTTCATATATATATACATGAAAAATTTTACTCAATTCATGTAAACTATTTATTTCTTACAGTTACATAGCTCTTCTCTCTGTTTTTTTTTTTTGTTTTTTTGCTCTTTTTTCTTTTTCTTGTTTTTAATTATTAGATGTTTGTTTAATTTTGGGTGAAAGATTGTAAATTTTTAATGTTTTTTTACAGAGGATTTAGAGAAGTTGGAACAGACGGAAAGATTTGTTGGTGGTGGTGGTGGTTCGACGATCATCGGAAACCACTACAGTAACAATAACAGGAGGATTGGGGGGGCGACGGCGGAGGTGGTAATGGCGAAGGTGGCGGAGGTGGAAAGCTTGTGTGAAGCGTTTCGAGGCTGCCGTGGCGTATTTCACACCTCTGCTTTCGCTGACCCCGCTGGTATCTCCGGCTATTCCGTATGTCTCTCTCTCCCTCTCTCTCTCTCTCTCTCTCTCTCTCTCTCTCTCTTCCTTTCTTCATGCTCTGCTCTTCACATTAATTTTGCTTAACGTTACTTACCTTGTTCTTTCTAAGATGCGCCGTATGCGTTGCTTCCTAGAGTGCTGCTTTGTAGAGTACACCCACTCGTACAAAATAGCATTTTATTTTTTTTCACGAGAAAATTCAACACTCATTCGTGTATTGACGTGTCAACGATAAAATTTAGTGGGTGAGAATCCCTTCCGGGTGATTGCAGAACAGAAGGGGCCTGCCAGCTAGAAGCACTCTTCATTAATTTCATAGTAATCCCACTTTGGGTAAACATTGAATTGATGAGATGTAATGCCATGTGGAACCAATTCAGGCCATTGATTTAGACCATAGCGATTTTGTTTACCCACGTGTAAGGATAGAGATGATGGTCTTCCTTCATTTTTGTCACATCGCACTCTCTCTTATTCTTCCATAATAATTTTACTAAAGTAAGATGTAAGGCTTACCTAAAAACCTACAAAATTTTCTACCGAAAGCACAATCTACTATGAATATATATCACTTTAAGATGAACACGATTTATGAAGGTATTTGACAAATTGTTCTACTATGGGATTAACTTTCGATAGAAAATTATGTAAAATTTTACTATAAATTTGGGGATTTTGGTCAAAAACCCCTACTTGAAAAACGTTTTAGGATTTAGCCCAACAAACGTTTTCTTTTAGTCTAAGGCCCAAGAGGGTTTCAGTCAGAGGGTTTCAGTGTGTGTAATTTATAGGAAGAGGGTTTCAGTGAAACCCTCTCCGAGAGGGTTTCAGTCAGTTATCTTTGGGCCTTAGACTAAAAGAAAACGTTTGTTGGGCTAAATCCTAAAACGTTTTTCAAGTAGGGGTTTTTGGCCAAAATTCTCTTAATTAATTTTTAACATTATCCTTTACTAAAATATAAATTCTACCTCTAATTAAAAATTAAAATTTTTAAATATTCTCTTATCCTTTTTTAGTAATATTAACTAGATATTGATATTACAACTAAATAATTTTGTATTAAATAAAAAGAATGTTAAAATTAAATAATTTTAATTAAAAAAATTTATGTGTTTTGCACGAGGAATAGAAACTCAAACCATTTGATTCCGATAGAGAATGACAGATCAACAGATCGATTGATTAACCGAGATGTGATGCTCAAACCATGACCATCCCCACCAATACTAGTAGGTGAAAATAGAAGTGCGCTCCCATGCAACTTCGATGTGGGTGAACATCACTACCCTAATCCCATCCCATGATTCGATCGAGTCTCAAGTCTGGAGTCTGGGAAGTCTGGACTTTGGGGGTGTCAAACGGTGGACCCCACCACCCTTAGACAACTGAGAGTAGTCGGCTTACTAGAAGATAGGTGGTGGTGGTCACCAGTCACCCAGCTTATAAGTGGGTATACAAAATTGCACTAATCAAAATCACCCAATTGCCATGGTGGGTTTTGTTAACCCACTCAAGAAGTGGGTGAACAAAATCAGACACATTGACTCCTGCATATTCAATTTTGGACGGTAGGATGTACCTAACACCCATTTACAAATTTACAGTTCTACACGTTGTGGTCTTGTGATTTGTGCGGAGGGCATGGTACAGATCGGGCGATTGAAAATTCGGTCACATTACTTTTAATTAAAAAAATGGCTTTAATTCCATGAGAATTTAATTAGTCATAAACTATTTACAAAATATAACTTTTTTTTATTCAATATTATATATTCATTATATATTAGATTTGCTAGGCTCTCATATCCCATGTGGAACTATTCTCATCA
>MVGT01002455.1:41446-60822 GCA_002174775.1 Macleaya cordata | reverse complement strand
GAGGGTTTCAGTGTGTGTAATTTATAGGAAGAGGGTTTCAGTGAAACCCTCTCCGAGAGGGTTTCAGTCAGTTATCCTTGGGCCTTAGACTAAAAGAAAACGTTTGTTGGGCTAAATCCTAAAATTTTTTTCAAGTAGGGGTTTTTGGCCAAAATTCTCTTTATAATAATCTCTAGCTAATAAGTAATAAGAGTCTTAATTAACTTGCCTTCACAATATCAAAAACAACTGAGAAGAGACAAAGGTATGATTAAGAAATCAGACAAGAAGAAAAAAAAAAGTTTACATAACTAGCTTTCTTATATTATTTTACAAAAAGAATACCCATTTAAAAATGGAACAAATCTATGTAAGAATCCATTAAACACATAAAATCTTACGTCTAAAAGTTACATATAGGTCTTCAAGATTTGTTTATGAACAACTACTCCCAACCAAACTTTCTACTATTAGTGCAGAAGACTAATCCGATGGTTAATATATTTCACATACCTTCGTGATTCGCATCACATCCTAAAGTGTTATGAATCTCACCGTAAATTGTGTCTTCTGTACTAAATTCTGTGACTTTTTCAATAACCCTAACACTGCCGTATTAGTAAATGCCAGGTCAAAATTAACAGTGAGAAAACCAATAATTCACTTGCAATCCCCTGCAGCAAAAACAAGAAAAAAAAATTGCAATCCAATTTTAATTATGAATGATTCACAAGTTAGAAATTCTTATCACTTTTTTTTTTCCTTATAAAATATCAATCGTTGGATCAAGTTCCACACAAGTCAATGTAAATAGGATGTTCGAATAAATTTGGTGTAACACATAAAAAAGGGACCATAAATGGAATTCAGAAATAGTACAAAGTCGACATTATTGTGAAACGATTTGTATTTGTTATGTGAGATTCATAAAACTTGTGTGTGGGGCCTGCACCATCACCCATGACCCACCATAACCTAAGCTGATTTGTATTTAGTAGGTTGTAGGTACATGCATAAAAGATGATATCTTTTTCATTTCACCTGCCTGGTCAGTTGAGAACTGCCTTTTGGTGAATTTTTTGGGCTATTTATAGTGACATCATTTTTATACTCTAAAAAATGACATCTAAATCCCCATCGGCAAGCCCACACCATCATCAATTCCCCATGATGCAAGTTGGGGCAAACATGGCCAAGGCCAACCCCCACATTTAGGTTTGGGGTTGCACCAATAAATGTTTTTGTTAGCTCATCGACTAACAAGTTCATTGCATGGACTGTGCCCAGGGCGAGTGCTATTCAGTGCACCCGCTTTTTAACGGCCGCTGCAGAGTTTAGTGTCCGTGAACAGTTAATCCTATGCAGCATTAGAAGAAGCTACGCACATTCAGAACAAAATAAGATGTTTCTCAGTGACTAACTCATTTATCTTGTGTCCCTACTAGAAATGCATGGCAGAATTAGAAGTCAAAGCAAGTCAGAATGTGATGGATGCTTGTGCAAGGACTGCATCTGTTCGAAAATGTGTATTCACTTCGTCGCTCTTGGCTTGTGTTTGGCGCAACAACGTCCTTGATGACCTCCCTCCCCTACTTGATCATAGTTGCTGGAGTGAAGAATCAGTTTGCAGAGAAAAGAAGGTAAACTTATCATTCTTGTATTACTGTTGAATGTAACTGAGAGAATGCTAGTGTTGGGGCCAGGCTCCCACCCTTCCAATATCATCCCCAACTTAACCACTCCATTAGGCTCCGGTTTGGGTTTTATCTAAAGGCCTTGGTGGAAGTAGAAAAAGATCCTTCACTTTAAGAACTTATTGTTGGACTCCCTTGTCAGTTGGGGACTAATTCATTTTGATGCACAGTTCCTAACTGCTAGTAATAACACTTGGTTGTTGCTTAACAATGGCAGCTTTGGCTTGCGTTGGGTAAGACGATGGCAGAGAAAGCTGCATGGAGAGTGGCTGAAGATCACGAGATTAAGCTTGCAACCATCTGCCCGGGCTTTATTACTGGTCCTGAATTTTGTCGTAGAAATCCGACATCATCAATCGCCTACCTCAAAGGTATTGTCTTCTCCCAAATAAGCACATTCATGTATCTATGTATTCAGTTTCTTCTTTAGTTCAAAGTGGTACACTATAGGTGCAGTTCATTGCTAACAATTGTAAACTCTAATTCCCTTAAATGAAATGCAGGAGCCCAAGAGATGTATGCAGAAGGATTGTTAGCAACTGCTGATGTAAGCAAAGTGGCTGAAGCGCACGTTTGCGTATACGAAGCGATGAGCAACACAGGATGTGGAAGGTATATATGTTTCGACCACGTGATCCAGAGGGAAGAAGACGTGCTCGAGCTTGCAGGGCAAATGGGAATTCCAGCAAATAGAATAACAAGCAACGCCCCAAGTAATGACTCTGTGCCGCGATTTCAGTTATCTAATGGCAAGCTTTCTAGACTAATGTCAAGACTCTCGCGATGTTCCTAATTCTCAGGATGTCCATTGATACTCTGGTTAGAGAATCTTAAGCAAGCCAAAACTTCAAATGTCGTCTAGTTACTTTAGTTTTAGATGGGTAGAGAGAGGGAGAAACAGAGAGACTATTCCTGTTCATGCCAATGAAAGTGTACTACAAAACATGTATTAAAGAGAGACCAAGTAAAGACACTTCATAAAATGAGGAAAAGTTTCTGTTCAGGCAATGAGCAAAAGAGTCTTTGAATGTTGGATTTTCTTGCAAATGAAAGGTAAGATTTTAGTACCATGAAAGGAGTTGTAATCTTTAGAAGCTAGGTTTGATGTTACTGCGTGTTAGATCAAAGAGTGAATCCTTCACTTCTTGTGCTTGAACTTCCTCACTGCCAGCCTGTAAGATTAAAAAATACAGTGTTTAATATCATTCGGTTCATCCATGGAGTTCAAGAAGTTTAAAGTTAAAAAATTCAGGAGTGGAAAACACAAACTTGCTTAATTGTATGGCTTTCTATTTCAAATCTAAAATCTTAAACCCATTTTAGGAACTTATTACTATCTCTTGCATCTTACCTCTAAAATGAGAATGTTCAAAACCATCCCTTTGAAGGTTGTAACATTTGCATTGGTTACTTTAAGCCCCAGAGAATTCATGGCCTCCATCAGCCTTCCAAACCCACCTCGCTTTTGCTCACAGAAGAATTTCAGAACGAACTCTTTCACACCAATCTGGTTCACTTCCACTTGTACCTCCATTTCTCGCATCGTGTCAGTTGATGAATCTAACTCAGCAGGACTTAACTGTCTAACTTCATGGTATTTGGTTTTTATCTTCTCATTAGCAACCAAATCAAAGTGTGGGATCTTTAAATACTCATTGCAATAATTGTCCTCTTCTTCCATGTACTTGAGCTCATTCTGAAGATCTTTCACTTTCTTCTGCAACTCTTTGATGAATGAGATTGAATCTCCAAGGGTCGATAATATATCCATCTAAAAAGATCATAATAACCAAATTTGATCCATAAATACTTATATAAACAAAATTATTACTATTAAACTACTAATAACCAACCACAAATTACAGTTAAGCTACCTTGGTGATCTTCGGAACCAAAGCACGTAAATTGTAGAGCCTATCTTTAAGCTTATGTCTCCTATTCCTCTCTGCAATTAGGTTCTTTGATTTGTGGCGATCGCCTTCTGAACTCCTGAAAACCTTCAAATTTTCTTCCCCTTCTTCCATCAAATCTCCACAGTTCGAAATCAAATCCAAGTCTTGCCTAAGCAAAGAGTTATCTGTGATCCCAAGTGACTGCTCCAAGGCACAAAATTTTTGTGACCCACAATTGAAACCAGAGTCAAGTGATGAGGGATCCTCTGAAGGGATCGAACCCGTTGACGATCCTTCGAAGAAGAGATCAAAGTTGTGTTGGGTCTTTAAGGGATGATACTGTTGAACAGAGTTGTCATTTAGATAGTCCACTGAGGGAGGACAACTGGACATGAATCCTTGGAGTGGCTGTTCAATAAGGCACTTGTTACTTTTTGGATTTAACTTCATAGTTTCTTGCTCCAAGGAGATGTTATACAGAGCCATAAGGAAGTTTATGATCTTTTGATCCTTGGGTACCTGTAAATGACTTGAGTATTTGTATATTTGGAGAAAAAATAGGATAAAAAACTAGTTAAGTCGAAAACAGTTCTTACATGTTTTGCAGCAAAGAGCTCTATAAGACAGCCCAAAAATGGAATCAGAACTCTTGTTCCAATCTTTTCCTGACAAGAATTCAAAAAGAAAAATACAACAATTTTAAGTTTGATTGACCAAATTATTATCCTTAACTGAAGTGGAGCTGGGTATCTAAAGTTCTTTACTTAAAAAAAGGTTGCAATTTGGAATTACATTTTGAGAAAGATTAATTGAAGTCCAGTGAAATACCCACCACTCCAAGACTGGATTTTGATGTAGGGCCGAGCCACCTAGGCTTGCCTGAGATTAGGACCTGTCCATAGATCCTGGTTTTAAAGTTTACAAATTAGAGAGTGAGAGAGTATAAAGGTCTTAATTATACCCCAAAGCAACAAGAATAAAGATGAGAGAGAGAGAGAGAGAGAGAGAGGGAGAGGGAGTACCCAGAACTCAAAGGTATGGAAGTAGGTAACTTGGCTATGGCATCACAAGTCTTAGTTCTTCTAGGGTGTGGAAAGACCACATCTCTGCAAGGTTTAAACAAATGGTTCTCTCCATCATCTTGGGTATCCTCTGCTCCTCCACAGCAGCAGCCCATCCATTCTATAATCCTAAGTCATATTTTCAGAAATAAACTTCAATTAAAGATACAAATAATGTAATATGTATTTTCTCAGGGAATAAATCATAATTATAAATGTGCCCCTTTTAGTTTTTCTTTTAATTTTACCTTGTTGAACCTTCCCCCAACTTCCAAATCACACAGTAATCCCAGCTCTCTGTCCTCACAAGAGGTCTTAGCCACTCCACTTCTCTCATCTCTGTCTCCCACTCTCCCATGTGTTTTTTGAGTGAGCTCTGCATAACCAAGTAACCCTTTTGACAAGGTAAAAGAAACAAATTATGTGTTCTTCTTAGAAATACTAACCCCTTTTAGTTGGTGAATCCTTTCTGCAATCTGTCAGGGGAATCAGATACTTTCTTACTTACTCTGCCTTTGGACTTTGAATGCAGTTTTCAAAGAAAAATGAAGAAAGTGTAACAAGGAAAACTAATAAACAAAGAGTCCCGTTTTAGAAAGATCGGGGTTTCACTTTTTTTTTTGCACCAGTATACATAACCACAGATGCTCACAAGGGGAAGGGGCAAGTGAATGTAAATCCAAAGGGTACACACAATGGCGCCCAAAATAGCATTCAAGCCCGAGTTTTTGAAATCATTCCCCTAAAAGAGATGAGTAGAAGACAAATCATAGAAAAGTACTGCAGAGAGAACCACGTCACAATCACAGGCTCACAGGTCTGAGACTCTCTGAGTACAACCCATCAACCATTACATTCCAAACTTGTTGGTTTTGTACCCTTCAATGGTACGGATTTTTCTGTCATTTGAAGTTGGGAGTTGGGAATTAACTTCTAGTCTGGCTGGAAAACCAGATTTGTAGACGGGAGACTTGAAGAAATTAAGATTTAAAATTAAGGCTCCATGAAAATTTGCAAATACAAATATTCACAGTTCCTGTAATGATTAAGAAACTACACATTTAATTCTGAAAAAAAAAAACAGTGTTTATTTTGTAAGCACAATGTAAATCCCACCAAATATTTGCCATTAAACCAAGCACCCTCCAAACACACGATGAACAATGAATATTAGCATTTACAAATTTTCAAGCATTACAACTTGGATCTCAAAAATTTGGATTTCAAATTACAAAACAATATTAAATGAGCTCATAACAAGACTCAAAAAAATAATAACTTTCTTTGAGAAACACAGAATCATAAACTGCAACGTACAATTCACCTTTGGATTATCCCATCAACAGACCATCTTTACCGATCAATATGAGCCATGAAGATATCCTTGAAAAAGATAAGCCTTTACATGGTTCCACAAGGTAGAAAATGAGTTTACTGCTATTCCATTCCAATCTTTTTCTTTCTTCAATCACAAACATTCTAGTAGTGCCAAAGTTAAGGAGGACATTAAAACACAATCTGCTGACAATATGGGATGACCCTAACCCTAATCAGGGTAGAGACTTCAAATGTATATGAATAAAGATGCAAAGTTAAATATTTACCATTTGGTGGATTACACAAGTCATGCAAGAACTGGCTATATACACTGTAACCAAGCAATCTCGCAGCAGTAAGAACAAGAGCTCGATAAACAGTAGGTGCACCCATAAACTGCCTAATTTGGTTCAGTCAGGATGCATCATGGTTCAGTACTGCAAAGCTCTATGAACTACAAAACAAAAGTAGTATGTATCATTAAACAACGCACAACAGACAAGAAAGTTTACCACCAAAATTGAAGGGATTCAAAATATCAAGAAAGTATTTAACTAAGATGAAGGCGTAAAAAACATCGAAGTAACCTCCATAACCAAGAAAGTAATCAAGTCCACCCAAATTGCCTGTGAAGATTATCTAGAGAATATACACCCTTATAATCTGTACCTAGTCAGACAAATATCATCCACAGAAAACCAAAAGAAGATTTCCAAAAAATGATTTGATAACAAGTTCTTGAAGATAAGTGTAAACATTTGAAAACATACAAAGGAGTTTCTTCAAATGAAGACACTATTTTTAATTTCTAAAATTTATTGCTTTGTTATATTAAAAATAAGTCATTTTATATTTTTCAAAATTAATTGCTTTATTTTATTAGATAAAAGTATTTCAAAAAATTTCAAAATTATTATAGAGATAAACTTTGAAATTTTAATATAGCATTTTTAGAAATTTTATTAGATTGGCACTTTGTAATTTGTAGGTTGATAAGCTTGATACAAGCATTCTCATAATTTTATAAGTTCTTCCTCCAAGGGTAATTTAAGAAAGATATAATAGACAATGTCACAAAAACATGATCGACACCAAAGGCCCATTATTAAGCCAACGTAAAGACTCATTAAATTATAATGAGGCTTCACATCAGCTCAAAAATGAGACAATGGAGCCAACTTTATCAATCCTAGTGTGACAAACACTATCACCTATTAATGTCTTCTCAAATTTCCCACAGAAAGAGAATCACAGAATATACAAATGCCCCCATCAACTTACAAAAAATTACAAGAATCGATTTTTTTAAAATTCCAAAAAATCACTATATTAAAATTAGAAAATTATCACTAACAAGTTTGAAAAATCCTAAAAACTCATCTCTAATAAAACAAAACAATCAACTTTAAAAATTAAAAAGAACTTTTTTCTAATATAACAAAGCAATTAACTTTAAGAAATAAATTATTATAAAACCCCTATACAACAAATTACAAAATGCAAGCCCTAATCAATACAAGCAGTGCATGCACGAGGAACACCAGAAAAATAGACAAACTACAGATTTGCAAAGATTCACAACATACTAAGTAGGGCATAAAACTGCAAATTATACACATCACAAATTTGGACAAGTTTCTGTACAGCTAACCATAAATACCTAATTAGACCATCATCTACGCCAGCAAACAACACCTGAACTCTTCTATCTCAGAACAAATGGCAAGTTGGCTTTTTTATAAAACCAATTTTAAAAGACTGCATTACAATAAATTGACTAGTATATAAAATCAGTGTGCATAACCTATATTATAGGTTGTACTATATAGATAGAACAAAAATGAAAGTACAAAAAAAAAACTAGAAACTGTTAAATCTTTTAAACTTTCAAAATAACTATTTCAAAATTTAATTAAAATATCTTTCATATACTAAATTTTTTAAAGATTTCTGGGATAAGAAAACAATTATGGAAACTAAATAGAAGGCCATGGCTTCCGACAAAATAACCAAACCTTTTGTAGTCTCATATGTTAAGATATCACTATATCAAACAATGGAAACCTGTTTAAAAAAACAAAAATTAATAGTAAACAACCATGATCTCCATTATATTTCAAATGAATAATACATGAAAACATTGTTAATGATCTCTACTTGATATTTTCAAGCAATCTCATAAAAGTAAAAGTAGTTCTAGAGACATGTCAAGTGATTAATTTTTTAATGTTACACCAAGTATTATATTGTATACAAAGCACGTTCAGCGTAATTGTTTCAGGGCCGTGTGTGGTTAATCTTAGAGAATTTACAAAATCCCCTATTAAACAGCAACAATGTAAAAACAAAATATCATA
Source organism: Macleaya cordata (assembly GCA_002174775.1). Taxonomy (NCBI): domain Eukaryota; kingdom Viridiplantae; phylum Streptophyta; class Magnoliopsida; order Ranunculales; family Papaveraceae; genus Macleaya; species Macleaya cordata. The sequence goes on along the minus strand of MVGT01002455.1, from coordinate 52,522 downwards.
AAGCAAAAGGTTGTCATGAAACAATACAAACAAATACACTTGGAAAAAAACTAACCATTCAACACGTCTCTATAACAACATCACTTTTATCAAACAACAAGAAAAAGATCTACATTATACTTCATGAATAAACTTTCACCTTTTATAGATCCTACATAAGATCAGTAATGCAGCTTTACCAAAATTGAAATTGTCGCAACTCACAAATCTATACTAACATATAGAGCAAAAATAAGACGGATTGTTATTTTATCGAATGCCATGACCTCCTATCCAATTTACATAATCATCTTTTTCTTAACCCAAAAACATTTAAAGAAACTACTATAAAAAAAGATATCTTAATCAATTCCTCAAAACAGTTATTTCCACAAAATAAAAGCCAACTAAACTAATTCATATATTCTTATAAATACTATTTAGTAGGTATTCTCAAGGGATAAAAAATAATATAATTTCGTCGACAGCAGGGTTCGAACCTGCGCGGGCAAAGCCCAACAGATTTCAAGTCTGTCTCCTTAACCAACTCGGACATATCGACCTTGGGCATTCTAATATAGAATATAAACGTATTAGGCATTATAATATGAGAAAACACATGCAACCCACTACACTTCAAGATAAAGATAAAATCCTACACAATTTTTTTCAAAAGGTAAATATGTAATAAGTCAACTACAATTACATATTAACTCCCTACAATAACAATCATTAGAAAAAACAACGAAATAAACTCCAATAAGGGCAAGTCTAGCAACCATGAATCCTTTAATCCATACCCAATGGATCAAGGGATTTCCAACTAGACTTGCCCTAACATATATTTAGCCACATAATACCATGCGTAGTACTTGGAAAATTAAAGAAGTAAAGCAAAAGATGCAAAAAAATGTAGTGACTTGTTCGAGGCCATAATCAAAATAAGAGAGATTTGAAAGGCACGGAGAATCACTAATCTTTATTGCCAACCTTCAATGCAAATGTTACGTCATTCAATTTATGGACGCCCTTGCTCTGCAAATTGGCTTTTTTTAACAAAGAAGCTTAATCTAATCAGGGCTATAATTGCAAACAAATTAACAAACTAGTAAATCCAGACCGTAAAAAATCATCTGTGCTTGCTATATGATAAGCTTCTGCTAACAAAAATTCCTAACATTTAAACAGATCATGTAAATCAAAACAGTTCAGCCTCACCAGGATAAAAATGATCTTATTAGAAAATTGACCATAATTCACTCTAATAAAAACATTAACTTAGTCAAACACACAAGATCGTAAAGAAATATTGCCTCACTTTTATAAAGCAACAGCTACAGTACACCTCATTAATAAAACTAAAATATTCTCACTCCTACATATAATCAGTAACCCAGTTCTACCAAAAATTACAACTATACCAACCCATAATTTTAACTTCATTACATTTCAAGAAACTAATATAACAGTTATTTTCTCAAAATAAAAGCTAACTACTTCATTGTTCATACAATCTTATCACTACTATCTAGTAGGCATACTAAAAGGGTTGAAAAAATAATAAAATTTCGTCAACAGCAGGATTCGAACCTGCGAGGGCGAAGCCCAACAGATTTCAAGTCTGTCTCCTTAAACTCTCGTACATATGACCTTAGACAATCTAGTATAGAATAGAAATGTATTAGGCATTAAACTATAAGAAAACACATGTAACCCCCTAAACTTCTAAATAAAAGAGACGAATTATTTTATACATTTAGCCGCATAATTTAGTTCCTGCAAAATTAATGAAGATAAAAAAATAAAAGCAAAAGACTCAATCAAATGTAGCGACTTGTTCGAGGCCGCAATCAAAACATGAGAAATTTGAAAGGCACGGAGGATCGCTTATCTTTATTGCCAACCTTCAATGCAAATGTTACGTCATTATAATTTATTGACGACCTTGCTCTGCAAATTGGCTTTTTTTTTAGAACAAACAAAAATAATCTAATCAGAGCTATCATCCCAATCGAACAACCCTACTAAGCAAACCAGAAAATTGATATGAAAAGCTACTAATAAACAAAAACTTGATTTGTTTCACAAGAGATTTAAACAGGAGATCATGAAAATCAAAACACAGTTCAGCCTCATTCGGATACAAAATGATCTTATTAAAAAGAAGATCTTTAGTACTCTGGATGATGGAACTCATTTAGTAAGTTTTAGGGCTGGATAACATACCGAATAGAGAAATCAAAGAAACAGATTGAAAAGGGGCTCAGAGAGTTGCTAACTATGCTCAAGGAAGAACTTTCGAAGGTTCTTCTCATACAAGAGGTGTCAGAATAAAGCACTCATCATCTTCGCCACATTAAAATCTAACAAACAATCCAAACCTAAAAACTACTGCAAATCTTAAAAAATAATAAGACACGAAGCAAAAGAATAAATCAAATGTAGCAACTAGTTCGAAGCCATAATCAAAACAAAGGAAATTTGAAAGGCACGGAGATTCTAATTACAGAATAAATTTTAGTAGTCCGCAGATCAAAAGAGGCTCAGAGACTTGCTAACTATACTCAAAGAAGAACCTCTGAAGGCTCTTCTCATACGAGAGGTGTAAGAATGAAGCAGTCATCATCTTCGCCGCAATAGAATGAAAACATGAGGTAGAAATTAAAATACCTTCACCGATTTCTCGTCCTTCTGGATCAACTTAGGGCACGGAGGTAGTACCCAATTTATAATGGTATTTGGCTGTCTATTAGGGTTTTTATTTTGATCGACTTTACGGTGTAAAGCGCTAACCCTAACGGCCTCACACCTTCTCTCGCCCAGCTGTTGATTTATAGAAATTTGACGGCTATGATGTCATTTATCAGTTACAATTGTGTTCTTGTATCAAAGTAGACATAAGGTCTATTGGTAAAACACTAAAACTGAATGATAATGCTAAACTTGCAGCAAAATCCTACATAATTTATTACATAAAACTAATTCGACAGTTAAACTATTTTTAACATACTCTAGTAATTTGCATTTATCCCAAAGTGATATGTGTCCACTGTAGATTGTATCTTCTGTAAGAAATTTTATAGGCTTTTCCGTGAGCCTAGCATTACCGAAAACTTAATTTGTTGGCTTGCACACCCAGGTTCCAGATATGCGAAGCAGGAATTTTGCTGCTTTTAAGCTCAAATAATCTTTATTGGTTTGTTATGTTTTGGGAGTTATAATTTTACAAATATTTATTTCGAGATTGTTGTTATTGGGGATCCTACTATTGGATAGGGGCTCGCCTCATTAAGGGGCTCTCAATGGGTGATTTTACTAGGCGGGGGTTCTAATTTTTTTCTCCACACCTCACAAATTATAACTACACCACAACTAGCACTTCCCCCCACCACACCATTGCCATCTCTATCTCCTCCGTCACCGTGAACGTATAAAATGATAGAGAAGTCGAGAGAGAGAAATCGAAAAAGAAAGAGAGGGATCGATAGAGGGAAATATCATAGATAAAATGAGAGAAGAGGGAAAGAAAAAGAAGATAGAGAGATAGACGAGAGATTGAGAAGATAAGAGAGGGAGAAATAAAAGATCGAGAGAGGAGATAAGTAACAAAGAGAAGACAGAGGTGGGATTGGTGGAGGCGATAGTGGTGGTGGTGGTGACGGTGCAGTGGGGAGGGTTATGGTGTAGTTAGTTGTTTGGAAAGGGGGAGTAGCCTAGAAATAGACCTGGCAACGGGCTAGGGTTAGGGTTATTAGGGTTAAGGTTGGCAGGTTTTCGAGCTAAGAAGCCTCGACCCTAACCCTAGCTCGTTTATTAAACGGGTCAATTTCTCCAACCCTAGCCCTAACCCTAGTAACCCTAACTCTAATAGCCATAATTATATTAATCTTCTCTATTATTTTAATTTTTATTAATTGAGCTTTAATTAAGAGGGAGAAGAAATAGATTTTAATTAAGAGAGAACAAATGGAATTAAAATGGAGCATTAATGAAAACTTAAATAAGGTTTTATATAGATAGAGAATGAGTGAAATCAAAATAATTTTATCAAAATTTTAATTAATGCTTGCTTAGGCGGGCTCGCGGGTTACACAAACAAACCCTATTTTTTGTCGGGTTGAAAAACCCCAGCCCTAACCCGAGTTAGGGCCGAGTTATTAGGGTTGAGTTAGGTCTGGGTTGGCGGGTTAGGGTTGATATTGCCAGGTCTACCTAGAAACACCACAAATGAGAGGAAAGTTGTTATTTGGGTTTGAGGCCTAAATTTTGAGTATCCGCTCATCATTTTGGAAGCCCAACTAACGGTTAGGCTTCCTTAGATTTGGGCTGGGCTCGGATCTAGTATTTCAGACCCTAAAAAATCTCAGCCCAAACCCTAAGAGGGTGTATTGGCTGGCAACACCACACCACTTCTTGTATCATTTGAAAAACATGAATACTAAACACAAACTAGATTTGACTCGTGAGAAGGCAACAACCTAATTCTTTTACTCGAACTACTGTATATTACATTTTGTGTCTATTAATCTGAGTCAACTCAAATCGTACCACCGTTTTCTATTTATTTCTATTTCTATCCACGTGTCTATCACGTGTCAATGTCTAGAATTATTTGAAGCCGTGCATATATAAACCTCCCCTACCTTATCCAAAATTTCCTTCAAACCTAACTCTTTCAATTATACATGCAACGTTGTCCCAAAAAAATACATCGAAATGACAATTGATATATAAAAAAATAAATTAAGCCCATAAAAATAGATAACATAAACAAGTCAAATAATTTAATAATTTAATGATAACCCTAGACATTTGATTTGGGCATTAATGACCAGCAAGTGGGGTCAGTCTTGAGTCTTTTTGACTAACACAGCATACCAAACTATTTTTTATAAAATACTTGTTTTGGAATAGAGCAGTATCAATATCTTTTGTTGATACGGTTTAATTCTTATTATTAGTATATATATTTTTCTGCTTAACGTTTATCGGCTTTTATGGCATTAGCCATGCGGCATGCCTAAAATACTAAAAAAGTTTGGCTCGTTTGTGATTCATATCAATATTTGTAAACACAACTGCATGCCCCCGCCAGATTCCCCTTTATTTTGTGACTTGTTTTATGTGCTTTTATTCGCAAGATGGCTATAGGTTGAGAAAACAATGCATAGATAGATGGAGTTGCAAAATTTGTGGAGTTCCATCATGTAGTAGTACTTTTCAGTTTTCTTTCAATTTTTTTATTTTTTTTAAATAGGTTGAAGTTAAAACTATAGGTAAATGTTGAGTTGGATTAAAGGTTTTAACTTTTTTTTTTTTTTTCTTTCTTTGGAAAATAATTTAACGAGCTCAAGCTTAAAAAAACGTTTTTAGCTTGACTGACCCATACATAGCTATCGGATATATTGGCAGCTACCTCTGTGTACTAACAAGGTGAACATCTAAAATTTAAAACTTTTTTTAAGCTTAAGTTTTTTTTTTTCGAAAATTAAATTTTTAAAAGAAAAAAATTCATTCAAATACCAGTATAGAAAGATTAGGTCAAGTTCCACAACTTAAGAGACAAGCTCAATGTGTTATTGTTTTATTTTTTAAGGTGAGTTTGTTTTAACAGTCTAGTATATCGATGCTTGGGAATTGAACCAAGATCTAATTAAGTTGTCAACAATGATATACACTATCAACTTAGCTAGTTGGCATTGTGGCACATACTGCTAAATGTATTTTTTTGAAACAAGTCCAATCGATCCGCCATTTTGGGCCACCATTAATTAATGTTTCAAGGTGTGCGCTTCTACATATCTCTATAATTGGGTTTTATATTGCATCTATCACAAAAAGGTTCATGTTTAAGGGTTTATATTTAGAGAGATCACATATAACCTTACTAACTCTTAAGGACCTAATTTTTTTTCTTTCTTTAGAAGGTGAGCCTGTTTTATATAACTCAAAACTAATGTGAATTGAATTAGGGTATAATAAAACTAATATATTTTCACATGTAACTTTTAAGTTTTACCGAGGGCCACAAGTGGTAAAAATCGATAACCGGATGCAAAAGGCAAGAGAGAGAGAGAGAGACAGTTCCCGATATTCGCTGCCATTGGGAAACATAATAAACTTTTACTTATCATCGCACTTCCCCAGTAACAGTACTACTACTTCCCACTCTCACTCCCTCTCTTTCATTTTTTTTTAGCACTAGCTAGCAGTGCGGTTTGTACTCCAGGAAGTTAGGTATTATTAGCTAGCTTGCTTGCTTGCTTGCTTTTTTTTTCTCTCTCTCTCTCTCTTTCTTTCTCTCTCTCTTTTTATATATATATACTTTGTGCCACCTGTCACATATATAAGAGGTTACCCCGTCTCTTTAATTCTGTAACGTGGCGCAGAATACGCAGAGGTAGCCAGTAGTACTACTCCTGGAGTACGAGCCCAAGATTCCCTTTGTTTCTTTGTTTTTAATTTGTTTCAATAAATAATCTCCTAAATCTTCAGTACAGCTAAGCCAATCACTTCTCAAAATTGTTATAAAACCCACCAAAAAAAAAACACTAACACGAGGAACAATTTCTAATTTTAGAGAGAGAAAGAGATAGAGAGAGGCGCATTTCGATCGGCAATTTGGAGTTGAAGCAGAGATATGCTAGCTAGCTAGAGATCGAAGAGAATAAGAAGCTCATCATCTGATTGATCAATAGGCATCTCATCATCAGATCTAGCTAGCCGATGATCAAACTCTCTCTCTCTCTCTCTCTACTCTCTCTCTCTCTCTCTCTCTCTCTCTCTCTCTCTCTCTCTCTCTCTCTCATTATCATATTCTCAACCTAGCTAGCTAGCTGCTTCATTCATCAAAGAGCGATCTGAATGGTGTTTTTGGAACTACTAATTAATTTCAGATGATCATCATCAACGACGGCATGATTTTAATTAGCTCATCATCATCGAGAAGGAATTAAGCTCGATTGACCAGTGATTCAAGAAATTAAAATCTAGAAGCTGCAGAGATTTTGGCAATTAATCGATTGTACGTTCTCACCGGCCGTCAGGTAAGTAAGTAAAGATAATTACTTTAATTTCGGTTGCAAATTGCAATGCATCTAATCATCATGAGCTAGATAGTCCACGAACACACAAACTTGTTTTACTTGAAACGTAATCGATGATTGAGTGATCAGTTCAAAATTCAAACTGCTTATTCAGAGTTCAGACACCGTTAGATTCAGACATCTAACGATGATTGAACGTTCAAATTAAATTGCAGTTGAACATTAATGGTACGACACAATATATAGCTTTTGATGTGGACAGCTGCTCAAGAACTATATATCCAATTTTTGTTCTTATGTAAATAGATAGCTAGATTCGCTAAATTACAAACTCGATCAGAACTGAGAGAACCGGTTCTGTGAGTTTCAGGGGTATTTGAGTCACTAGCTAATTGACACGACGCTTCAAGTTCAAGTCTTTAACTTTGATATTTATTTTTTCAGTCAATTTTGACAATCTCTAGGGAGATTTCGGTCATTATACGGTAATGACGTGTATCATTCTGAATCCTATATTTATGGCGAAATTAAATTGCCAAAATAAAGCCTTATATGAGTGACATTTTCGTGGGCGACCGAGCGTCTCTGTTGGATGTTCCAACTACTAAATGTGGTGGGGGTTCAATTTGTAACAAGTAAAGAACATCAAACAAGCATTCCGCCTTTGGCCCATTCACAAGTACTAATAAACGTTTCCTTCCTTTTATAGTTTGTATGGATGGGGGAAATCTAGTTATAAATCTATCTAGTTTTATATTAAATTTTTGGTCTCTACAAAATCCTTACTTAAAATTCTCAATCCAAACAGACTATTATATAGTTTTAAGGAAGAGCCGAAAAAAAAAATGTCATTAGAAGCCATAAAGTGACCTATGGGATTAGACGTCTCACCTACTAGGTAGGAAAATCTAAGCATACACAAAATCTACATGCCTCTAACTAATTATAGTTAAAAGACATTCCTAGAGTACTCAGATCAATCCCATCTTCTCTAATTTGTTGACGTGTCTTAAATTGTGTTATAAATCTAACTAGTTTTCAATTAAATTTTTAATTTAATTTTCACAAAATTCCTATTTAAAATCTCCCGTGCAAACAAACTATAAATATAATCATGGACAAAATCTACATGCTTCTACGTTCTACCCAGCTTGCTAGTAAGCTAAAAGGCATTCTATGTAATCAAATTTGTAGAATGGCGCCACATGCCGTGCTGCCGAATGAATGAGCGAGGTAGCATTTATAAGGACTGAAACCAAACAAATAAGGTTCGTCCAACCAAATCAAACCCTACCACATGCAACTAGTTCCGGTTCTTAGGGCATCATTTATCTTTTGCTTTATGGGAAGTAGTGAAAAGCCCCTATGATGACAAATATCTCATCACTTTTTGGAGTTTAGATCATTTTTAACATTTTAAAACGTTAAAAATAGTGAAGATGCAGGGTCATGCATGGTAGTGAAGCTAAATTTGGTAGGGACATGAAGGACAAAGGAAATCACGCTTGGGTACCATGTAAAAGGAAACTGTTGGATGAACAAGTGTTTTAGGGTTTGTTGCCTTAACCATGTTATTTCTGAAAACGTTGGTGGGTGGTCTCACTCACTAGACCCTGAAAAGGAGATCCCTATTTAATGACCCCCCTCCTCCAAAAAACTGAAAACAAAAATTCGCCAAAGATTTACATTCACATTTTCATTTCATAAATTTCATTTGAATTACCCAAATACCCCCCTATCACAACACCATACCCTTTCTGTCAATTTGCCATACAAAGATAATTTTTTCAGCCATAGAAAGTATAGATCTAAATCTCCAAATTTCCCAGATTATGATATTTCATGAACAAAGGTAGGGCGTTTGCTCCCTTTGACTGGATCGATAGTCTAATAAAGATTTAGAATACGCGTTTAATAAAAAATAAATATATACATTGTCTTGTACATACCATAGTTGGGTTCAAGTGGAGATCATCTTTTCACGTGGCACACAAAAAAATAAATGCCGGCCAACTAATACAGGGGTATTCAATCAAAACTTTCATTGACTTTCACGGAAAGTTTTGACCTAAATTCAATTCCTATTAGCTTTAAGTTTCTGATCTCTTAAAAAACATATTCACCTCTTAAAAAAAATTATTTTCATTGAGTTTAACTTATCCAAGGGCCATGATCAGCTTGGTATATAGGCTCTTGATCAAATATATATGCTACAAACATTGCTATGTCAATCAAACTATCAAACGGTGGGAAAACATCCACGTGTCAATGGGCTCAATATGGAATTGTCAGGTTGCACGAAATGGATTTGGGATACAGTTTGTTCATTTATCAACGTAAAACATTTCAATCCTTTTTATAGCATTTTTTTACACCCGCCAGATAGTACAGAGCCAATTACATAAGAGATCAAATGATAAATAGATGGATGGACTACATAGAGATAGATCGAAAGTGGGCTTTACTTTAGCGTAAGAAAGTAAAGGTTGAAAGAAAAAAAAAAAAAAAAAAAAAAACAAAACAAAAGTTGAAGAGAAAGAGTATTACATTTACAAATTTCAAGTGTAATTCATATTCAATAGTGTGATTTTTGCAGGTTTTACTAGTCCAAAGATCAAATGGTCGAAAACCCATCTGGAGTTTCGCTTCATGATCCAACGGTCAATACTGAAGCCTCAAAAACCAGATCATCATCATAGAGGAAAAACCGTCATCCTGTTATTGATGATGATGATGGTGGAGAAGCTATGAAGTGCTCTAGGGCGCATTGTTCATCGTGCACCGCAAACTTAGTTGCAGATTGCATTGCCGTCTGTTGCTGTCCTTGTGCCATCGTCAACATGCTGATTCTCGCCTTTGTGAAAGTACCTTGGATGATGGGAAGGAGATGTTTGAGATTTGTGAAAAAGAAGGGACAAATGTTGGAACAAAATAAGGGTGGAAGAAACAGAATAAAGAGTAGTAGCGAGAGTAAGGATGTAGTGATAGAGAGAGATAGGAGTAATTTGAGAAATAGAGAAAGGGTAGTAGTGGAAGAAAAAATTGTAGAATTTACAAGTGGGTTTGTAGATGATGATGGTGATGATCACCATCAGGAGAAGTTTTGTGCAAGATTTGAAGCTGAGAGGGTTTGGTTAGAGTTGTATCAGTTGGGTCATTTGGGATTTGGGAGAGTTTCCTTCTCTGGAAGTCAAGGGAAGGGCAATTAGGGAAAAAAAAGAAAAAAGCTTTTTATCCATTGCGAAAATTATAGTACTCATTAAAAAAAAAAAAGAAGAAGAAGGAAGTTGATGTTTCTTTGTGTAAATTAATTAAATTTACTATAATTCAAATTGCACTTGGTGAAATTAATTAATTAAGCTGGGCTTCCTACATCTTGTGTAAATCCAAGGACATCTATAATGGGATTCGATTATCCTAGGTGTTTCACCCAAGGACAGTCAACAGAGTCATGTCCTTCCCTGGAACAAGCTTGGCATGAAACCTGTTTCAAAAGTAAAAAAAAATAGCTCAAATTTCGATTTTCACTTACCCCAGACTGGATAATCAAGAATATCACTTACCCTCCATTTTCTCAAACTGAACCAGGGAGAAGAAAACCATAGTTTAGGGTTGTGTAAATGCTAAAAAGGGTTTCATAGTTACTTGAGATGAAGTTTTTTCCCCCACCCATCATTGAAATTTCAATAAAATATAACTTCAAATGGAGCCTTAATGGCAGTTAGATCTAGATAGAAGTATGGAAGAAGAAGAAGATGTAGTTTTTTGAGGAAGAAGAGAGTTTTTATAAGGGGAGTGAGTGACCTTTTAGAAACAACGGTCATAAAGTTAGGTTCTAATCGTGATCGTGCCTCCTATTCCTAGGATCGTTAGGATGCTGCCACATTATAAAGATCTCTTAACTTGGGTTGGGTTGGGTTAGTTAGAGGTGAGGGTATTTAGGACATTTTTTGAGTCACATGACGTGCACGTGGGTCACTTGGATGGAGAAGTGACGAAAATGATAACAGTGAGGGGGGAGGATAAGTGATTTTTCAATTAGCATTTGGGG
>MVGT01003998.1:325629-402925 GCA_002174775.1 Macleaya cordata | reverse complement strand
GTTTTAAACAGAAACTTGTTTCTATTTAATAGATAATTGATTCTATAATGGTTACCAAACAATAAAAAAAAATCATAAAATCGATTATGGAGCTCAGAATTGATTAAGAGCCCCATAAAGTTATTTTAATGGTTGCCAAACGGGCCCTAAGTTTTAACTATTAAACTTACTTATTGATTTGTATTCAATTAATTTTAGAGAAAAGATGAAATGAATTTACTTCTCATGCACATGCAAAATCGGTTTGTGTGATTCATGCACTAGATGTACGCCCGGTTTATTTTTTTATTTTTTTTCTAAAAAGCATGCTCATTAACTTGACCTACATGAAAACCCTCGATTGATCATAAGAAGCAAGTTTTAGAGACGCGTTAAAATAAAATAAAATAAAAAAGTTGAAAAAGTCGATCAGAAAATAATAAAAAAAAAATTGAAAAAAGTTGAAAAAGCTAGATTACCAAGTCCTTGCACCATTTTGAGTAAAAAAAAAAAGTTAGGTCTCGCTAATAATGTTCTTGAAATATTAATTTAATACTAAATAAGAAATTTAATGAAATCCTGTGGTCCTCCTATCGTTAATAACTAGCCTCCATATCCAGTGGTTTCTTTTTAAAAAAATATTTTAAATTTTTTTAATAGATAATTAAAAAATTTAGTTGTTTTAAATTAGACCATATGTTTATAATGTAGGTTTTTTTAACCCACACTTAAGAGGTAGAGTTTTATTAACCCAATAATAGATAATAGATTGGGCTATATGTTTATAATGCAAGTTTTTTTAACCCACATCTAAGAGAGAGGGTTTTGTTAACCCAAGGCTTCTCATATAGTATATTACTAGCCCCCATATCCCGTACAAGGCACGGGGAATTCTTTTAAAAAAAATTTTGAATTTTTTTATTAGATAATTAAAAAATTTAGTTGTTTTAGATTGGACCATATGTTTATAATATTAGTTTTTTTAACCCACACTTAAGAGATAAGGTTTTATTAACCCAATAACAGATAATAGATTGGGCCATATGTTTATAATGTAGGTTTTGTTAACCCACTTCTAAGAGAGAGGGTTTTGTTAACCCAAAGACTTCTCCTATAGTATATTATAATAGATATCCCGTACAAGGCACGGGGAATTCTTTTAAAAAAAATTTTGAATTTTTTTATTAGATAATTAAAAAATTTAGTTGTTTTAGATTGGACCATATGTTTATAATATTAGTTTTTTTAACCCACACTTAAGAGATAAGGTTTTATTAACCCAATAACAGATAATAGATTGGGCCATATGTTTATAATGTAGGTTTTGTTAACCCACTTCTAAGAGAGAGGGTTTTGTTAACCCAAAGACTTCTCCTATAGTATATTATAATAGATATCCCGTACAAGGCACGGGGAATTCTTTTAAAAAAAATTTTGAATTTTTTTATTAGATAATTAAAAAATTTAGTTGTTTTAGATTGGACCATATGTTTATAATATTAGTTTTTTTAACCCACACTTAAGAGATAAGGTTTTATTAACCCAATAACAGATAATAGATTGGGCCATATGTTTATAATGTAGGTTTTTTTAACCCACTTCTAAGAGAGAGGGTTTTGTTAACCCAAATACTTCTCCTATAATATATTATAATAGATAATAGATAATAGATTTATAAGTTTTCACGGTCCCAACTTGAACCTATGACATCAAATATTATTACTTTGACTAATTAATAAATTTAGTTGGTCTCAACTTTATTAATTTATAAAAGTTTAATTATATTTAAAATACAAAAATAATTGTGTAATATCTACTATTGTAATGTGATTCTTTATCGGCTTAATATTAGCCAATTTCTCCGGATATATGTGTGATGTACAAAAAAGGTATAATGTACAAATTACATGTAACACGTGTATATAGAGATTGTATTATGTTTTAGTCATCATAAAAAATTTCTCGAATTCTTGAGGAATTTTTTCCTTTTTTTAATCAGATGACTATAACTAAGGTTCACGTGCCTATTTTTCCCCTTCTTTTTTACTCAACCCGCAATATCAATGGCTTCCTCACCTAAATATAATAAACAATAAAACTTTTTGGAGTGATGCTTTTACAAAATTTATGTCAGATGCTTATGTGGTATGGTGGGACCCATAATTTTTTCCTCCCAAAAGTACTTTAAGGGGGTGTCTAACTCATGTAGCAGTGTGATCTACCATGCCAAATAAATGTCGGGCATATATTTTGTAAAACGATCGGTCTAAATAGCAGCACTGTATAATAAAAGGCGCGGTTTTGTGAGCGAAATATGTATGATTTTATGATCCATTCCAATCAGAAAAAAAAAATTAATTATTTTTGTCAAAAATTTAGTTTATTAGCATATCAAAATTATAAGCTTCGTGGAAAGCATTTTATGATCGTGAATAATAAATAAAAAAGATTCTGAATCTTTGATCAATAAAATGAAATTTAGTATAATAGCAGGTCCCCAATGTGCAAAAGACGTATTATGTTTAGATGGTATTTGATTCTTGTTATTAAATTTTTTATCTAATATATGAGGTTCTCATTAGAATCCCTTTTAATTTGTACTCTCATCGGAAGAGAAGACAATTCGATATAAATTCTTCTTCGATCTTGATTTCCAATTTCCAGTTGAGCCTTATAAGTTGTTCAAATACTTAATTAAAAACAAATGTCTTGCTCTAAGTTCCAAACCAGCTTATATTTTAACATGCTTATAATTAATCACTAATCTATTTTTTTATCACCTAATTAATTAATATTTTAATAAAAAAGAAAAAAGAAAAAAAAAAGAAGAAATGTAAGTGAATGTGAATATCTCATCTATGAGTCTATTAATGTCAAAGGCAAATGCTTGAATAGTGGGAGGGGGTGAACAAATGTGACTTGGATACAAGAGATCATATATTCATTATCTATTTTATTCTTTAACGGGAAGCAGACCCTAAAAGTAGTTATTGAGGCCTCAAATTATACTTTCTATATTCTATCCCTATTAAATAAGAAATTTTTCTATTAAATTGAAATTTTAAAGAATAAAAAAGAAGAGCATAATTAAAAATTTAAAATAAAAGAAGTTACAAATTTTAAAAGTAGTTATTAGTATTACAAGTAGATAGTGATTCTCCACATAAATAGGGATTCTCCTCCATAATTGCTCCCACTAACATTTTTACAACTTAAAAGATATTCTCAAATCCGTTTAAAAAACTAACTTACTCAATATAATTCTTAAAACGAGGATGAAGAATACCCATTTCTATTACTTCAAACATTAGAGAACTTCTATTTAACTATATTTTTCATCTTATCGATTTCTCTTTATTTATTATTTTAAATTAAAATTTGTTGGGTTTTTACTCTCTTTTTTGTCATAAAATTCTGAGTTGGCTTGGTTCAATTTTTTTTGAATTACAGTGTGATTTTAAGGGGTTTTGCATTGGATTTGACTATGAAAAGCGTAGATATGGAGGTAAGCGAAGTTTTTTACTTAAAACATGTTAAATTTCTTGAAAACTAATGTTTGTAGATAACTTATTCTGAATATTTTCTATTGTTATAAGAAAAATTAATTTTTTAATAAATATTTTATTTTGTTTTTTAAATTCTAATTATACATTTATTTATTAATTGTTGTAATAAATTTAATGGCTAAAATGCGTTAGGCACACGCAACGCGTGTGCAAGAGGTCTCGTAAATATAAATTAAAACAAAATCAAATAAATTATGCAGAGACATTTGTAACAAATACAAAGTTAGTAACTTCTTTTATTTTAAATTTCTAATTATGCCCTTATTTTTGTATTCTTTAAAATTTCTATTTAATAGAAAAATTTACTATTTAATAGGGATAGAATATTAAAAGTATAATTGGGCTTCAATAACTACTTTTAGGTCGCTTCCCTTAAAAGAATAGAATAGATATATAGATGGTACAAATAAAATAGATTTATGCGCTTACCAAGAGTAGGTAAAACTTATAGTTATGCGAAAATGACTTCCGCTACGATTTCTTTAGCTCAACTCTTTCATTTAATTAACCTACTTCCCCTTTACCTGAATTGATATATATTAGACTTGAACCAATTAAGAAATCAACCACATGATTGTGATGAAAAAAAGTAGTTATATTTCACATCAACAACTAGTAAAAGAAGAATGAACACGAAGAAGTTAAATTCAAAAATTACGACACAGAGACATATATAATATATTGCATTGCTTATTTAAACATGGTCGAACACAGTCTGTAAGTAGAGATAATTTAATTAGGGCTCGATGCAAATCATCTGATTCTATTTTAAAAGTCTTGTTGTAATCGTTGTCCCATAAGTTCAAGTAATTAAAAGCACTCTTAATGGACTAAAAACAATCAAATATGTACGTCAAAAAAGGCGATAATTAAGCAGAACTTTTACAATCTACAAATAATAAAATTCGCCATTGTTTTTGGCTAAAGAATTTGTTACACTATTTATTCCTCTTCTTTTTATGATAGACTAAAAAAATTTATTCTCCTTTTGGTAGGCACCCCTCACCTTAAACCCCACATTAATATAAAAAATTAATCAAAGCCTCATTTTTGTGGGGAACATAAAGACGATCCAATACTTCATCTATAATAAGGATGTTCTATTTCATATGTAGATTATCATATTTGAAAATGAACTCAATAGTTCTATAATATTTTATCACAATAAAAGTTTATTAGAAATTAAAGTTACAAAGTTTCAAAGAGTTTTAGAATGTACTAATTCTCGGATTATAAGCCTTTATAGAAATGAGAGTGGTGTTTTTATTAAAAATGCTTCTCGTCTCGTGCTCATCTGTCCTTCGTTGATTTTCTAAGGTGGAGATGCTACCACATCAGACAAGAAATCATTGAGGGACGGATGAAGCGTGAAGCATAAAATTGCTCATTTTTTTTAATGTGATCTTTGATACATTAGATTTGACTTCTGGCTGTAATCAATAAGATGCTCCAAATTTAATAATTAAAATAAAATGGTAAGGAATAAAGATATCTTTTTTTTAGTGTATCATTGAGGTATGCCACGTGGACTTAGGAGTAAGTTTGGACCGACCGTTTTATAAAACCCATGCCAGATGCTTATGTGGTAGGTTGCGACCCACTACTTTTTCCTTCTCAAAAATATTTTGAGGGAGTTTCCAACTTAAGTGGTAGTGCGATCGATCATGCCACATAAGCGTCGACCATTTCTTTTGTAAAATGGTCGGTCTAAAAACCACTACTGATAGTTTTATCCCTAAATGCTTACCGTACATATTTAGCATAAACAAGCCACATGCAACAAAGATGCCCGGAGACTGACACACTTGACTGATAGTAAATAGAGTGATGCTACTTTTGTTGCATTTCTTACGCCAAAAACTATTTATGAGGGCAGTATAGTAATTTTAGAATGGGCACAGATCACAAAGGGTAGAAAATTAATTTGTAACTGTCAGATGCAGATGTAGTAAGAAATGCAATAAATTTAACAGTTTGTCAATCTCACCATATTTCTACCAAAGGCGACTGATCCGAGTGAACCCTAAGTTTTTGGTTTTGGCTCTCTTGGTGCTAGAGTGCTTATCTACAAGAGGAATGTCAACAAATAATACGTTTATCCAATCAATAAAGCTTTTTGGACCGACTAGTTTATAAAATTGGTGCCAGATACTTATGTGGCCGGGTGGACCCACCACTTTTTTCCTCCCAAAAATATTATGAGGGGGTTTCCAACTTATGTGGTAGTGGGACCCACCATACCATATAGGCGTCGGGCATTTATTTTGTAAGCCCGTCGGTTCAAACAACAACGCTCTTATCCAATACAATTATAAAGGGGTTTATCGATTTTATAGAACTGATTAATCATTTTAATTTATGAAATTTGAACTGTTGGTTTTAGATAACCAACGAATATTTCATCCAAAATTTTATCAATTTAATAAAAAATTGTGTTGATTAATCCGCCGGTCTCAAAAAATTGCTCTAATGCAACCTCTGTTGAGAATGCCTATTACTCTTTTAACTTTGGTACATGTTACCTGCGCCTATTACTCTTTTAACTTTGGTACATGTTACCTGCTTGGACTCTCAATATTTCTAAGTTATTAGTCTATTAAAATTGAGGAATACTAGCAGCAAGTCACTCGCCACATTTATCAAATGAGGGTTGATTTTGTCAGAATAATGCCAAAGTTACACTAGGTTCTACAACATAACAATGTTGTTCGACTTTCTAGAGCATTTAGCCATAAAATGAAACTGCCGATAATTTTCACATATTTTCGTGATTTACTCTCATTTTAAAATAACGAGACCCCATGCACGAGCGATATGCGTGCCTAACACATTTTAGTCATTAAATTCAAAATATATACATGATCTCTATGATTTTAATTTTCGTACGGTTGAATTATAATAATCTTAATTATTGCTAGCTATCTATTTATTTGATTCCGAGAAATTAAATTCTACAAATTAGTTTCATGCTGTCCGTAATATAGGAGAGAGAACATACAAAATCACCGTTAAAACTATAATGATCAGAAAAGAGTAGCACGGTAAAATTTGAAAACAAAAATCAAAAGAAATCGAAATAAAAATCCAAGTGATGAGTAGTTTTGTATTGATTGTTGCTTTGCTTCTCTCTTTCCTTTCTTCCCTCTTCAGTATCCCTTTTTTTCTCTTCCTCCCACCTACATGATACTAAGATAACTGAGAATTTACAGAGATGAAGCAATAAACCAATAAAATTCAATTGAAAAAAAAATTAAAGAGAAAAAGATAAGATGAAAAAAGATACCTGAATAGAAGTTCATTCAAGTGGGAAATATGTCTTCTTAAATGCTAATTATATTGAGTTAGTTAGTTAGTTTTGAAAACCAATTGAGAATATCTCGTTAAGTTATTTTGTTGGATTAAATGGATAGTTACAATAATATCCCTTACTCTTTAATTGGTGTGAGTTAAAAAGTGTTTATTTTGAATATAACAAAGGGGTATACAAGAGAAGTGAAGAATTTAACAGTTGTGGGATTTTGGCAACGCGGAGTTATAGGAAAAAAAAAAAGGTTTTATATGAGTTGTGGAGAGATTTAAGGGAAGTTTGTAACTTCCATTATTTTAAGTAGAGAGAGAGTTCGTGGATGAGAGATAAAATGAAGTAAGATAGAGAGACATTTGGGAGAAAGAGATTTTAGGGATTACCAATTATACCCCTAATTTTATGTTTTAAAGAAGGTTTGAAAATAATTAACTTTTCCTATTTGTTAGGGATAAAATATAAAAATGATAATTTGGGACCTCAATAACTATCTCTAGGGTGGCTCTCCTTTAGGGCATCCACAGTGGTGTAAAATTCTAGTTAAATTTGCAGAAAGTGTTACACATTGAGGTAGTGTAAACCTGCAAACGAACCCTACAAGTTGCCCAGCTAAGCCAAATTTGACGGTCTCCATTCTCGATCTCCAGATTTTTAGCCAGGCGGGTGGGGGGAGGCGTCTAATGTTGGGCGGGTAGAGGGGGGAGCGTTTGATATCAGACGACCCATGGGTGGGTCGTCCCACAATTCCATTTTTAATTTCAAAATGGTTAGGCAGCCCACCCTCCCTCGCCTGACCATTTCATATATATATTATATATAAAGAAGAAGTATTAGCATACAACCTTATACATATAGGTTAAATGTACAGGCTATTATGGGACCCACTTGAGGTTGATCTAAGGGCTGATTTTTTGTGAGAATGTTCTCTTCATTATGTAGATTATCTTCACCAAAAAAAATTCTATTCTAAAACTTCCAACCCCATAAAAAAATTGACTCTTTTTTTCGTCGTTCATATTTCACCGTTAATTTTTAATCAATTTTTGATAGGGTTAACAGTTTTAGAATGGACTTTTTTTTTTGGTGAAGATGATCTACATGGTGAGGGGAACATTTTTCACAAAAAATTAGCCCTTAGATCAACCTCATGTGGGCCCCACAACAACCTTTATATTTAACCTATATGTATAAGGTTGTATATTAACCAACCTGTTTGTATTTTATTTTTTATTTTTTATTTTTTAATTACTTTTATATTCTAAATAATTTTTTTATTAATTTTTTTTGGCAAATCTAAGTTGTCTCCACTGTGTTACTCTGAAATGTAAGGTAAATTTGGTAAGCCAAATTTACGCTTTTACCCATGAACCGCTGTGGATTGCCTTAAAGAATATAATATATAAATGATCATCATCAATAAACTTTGTTGTAGGTTCTACTGTAGAACCTAAGTGTCGCATCACTCATTTTCTAATTCCAAGTTTACAACATCTATCTCATGGTACACATGAACAGAGGCTACAAACAAGAAAAATATTGTGCATGCACTGTCCCAGCAGTCATATATTAATATGCGTTACTGTGCTGCTGTTTGGCCCGACCATATTACAAAACAAATGGCAGATGTTTATGTGGCATGGTGGGTCCCACTGACACATAAGTTGGAAACCCTCAAAACACTTTTGGGAGGGAAAAGTGGTGGGTCCTACCCTGCCACATAAATATCTGGCATTTATTTTGTAAGATGGGTGGGCAAAAAAAAAAAACTTTATTGTATGCATTATTACATGTATGTACCTATAAAGTACAACTTACGTGTATGGCTTGGATTGAATCCTCCAAAATTTTCTTCTAACAAATCAGACTAGGTATTGAGTACGACTCATTCATTAAAATTTTGACTACATTTGGGCTGAAAAAACAAAGACACACACAAAATAAATTGCCGTTAAATCCGGAGCGGTTATCACTTCTTTTAATAACGCCCTTTATTACTCCTCTTCTTTTGTCTCTCTCTTTCTTTCTTAAAAATTAAAATTAAAACTATTTCACCAACGGGAGACATTGATCGAAATCTTTGAAATTCAAAAAAGGAGATTCTCAAATTTTGGTCTTCTTTTTCTTTTTTTTTTCACGTTCGTTTAATTTAGTCGCTCTTATCTGATGATATAATAGTGTTTTTTTAGGTCTGAAAAGTAAAAAAAACAGAGTTCTTCTCTCCTTCCAATTTCCATCGTCCCTAGCTTTTGAGAGCGACTCCTGGGACTTGTTACCTCAAAATTTGATTCCTCTGTTATTTATTTAGAATTAAAACACCCTTTCTCTCTCTAGTCTCTACCTCTCTTTCTTTCTCTCTCTAAAACTAAATGCTTGTGTTGGAGATTTCGTTCCCTTTAAGAAGGGATTAATGGAGAAAAAGAAGTAAAAGCGTGAACCTGAGCTAACAAAATAAAAGCCAAGGAAGGAACAGCGACATCTTGCTCGTTTCTGGTTAGTCTGTCGCTCCCTTCCCTCCATCATCTTTTAATCAAATTGGGTCCCACTTAAACCCCTCCTTCCTTCTGCAACTTGCATGCTTTCTCTCTTTTCACAATTTCCTTGATAAGCCCAGAACATCTAATCAATTCCCTCCCTCAGATAGAGAGAAATAACAAGAGAGATCAATACCTCTCTGGGTTCTAAACTGTTTACTCTCTCTCCTCTTTCTCTCTCTTCTCTTTCTGTTTCTCTCTCTAACCAGCCATGAAGAGCAGCACCACCATCACCACCAACAACACAAAACTCATCCTCCTTCACCCTTCAATTCACAAACAAGGAGGCTCTCATCGTTTTTGGCTCCTAGCTTTTATTTCTTTCTTCACATTCGCTTTCCTTCTCACTCTTCTCAACACCAGAGACTCAATAACCACCACCAACACCACCATTAGAACAGGCGCTACCACCTCTTCCTCTTCCTCCTCTGGTTCACAATTACCAAAAAACATCGAAGATGCCCTTCTTCATTACGCAACAAACTCCAACAACACTGGAAAAATGACCGATTCTGAACTAAATTCAATCACCCAAGCCCTCCATCAATGTTCTTCCCCTTGTAATTTCCTCATATTTGGTCTCACCCACGAAACCCTTCTCTGGAAAGCCCTAAATCACAAAGGTCGAACTGTATTCGTCGATGAAAGTGAATATTTCATCGCGAAATTCGAAGAAAAACACCCAGACATTGAAGCTTACGACGTGCAGTACACGACAAAGGTGAGTGAAATGAAGGAACTGATAAAATCTGCAAAAGAGCAACAGAAAAACGAGTGCAGGCCAGTACAGAATCTCTTGTTTTCAGAGTGCAAATTGGGTATAAACGATCTTCCAAACCATATTTATGAAGTGGGTTGGGATATAATTTTGGTGGATGGCCCAAGAGGGTATTATCCATCTGCACCTGGTAGGATGTCCGCCATTTTTACAGCAGGAGTTCTGGCGAGGAACAAGAGAAGTGGGGAAGGGAAGACCCATGTGTTCGTACACGATGTGAACAGAGAAGTGGAGAGAATTAGTAGTAATGAATTTTTGTGCAGAGAGAATTTGGTGGAATCCAAGGATTTGCTTCGCCATTTCGTCCTTGAAAGAATGGATTCTAAGTCGATTCAGTTCTGTCAAAATCGTACTTCACCATCATCATCTTCATCATCTTGATCAGGAAGGATAATTTAATTGTGATTATTAATTACTTGTATTAGTTTACATATTTGGATTTTAATTTGTGTAATTGAATAGATTTTGAAGTTTCAATTTTGAATTTTAAACTATCTTTAAAGTTTATCAAATTGGTAATTAGAAATGAAGAACAAATTAAAGGGATTATGAAATAGTGTCGGTGGCAGAGAGAGAGAGAGAGGGAGAGCAATTGTACGAATTTCAGTTTTCAAGTTTTGATCTTTTGCTTTAATTGGATCACGTGAAAATATGTCGGTGGCGAAGGAGATGGGATCACGTTCTGGTTCGTCCTTGAAAAGCACCCAGGGTCGGGGGCTGGTCAGTCGCATAACTTGCATTGTCTCTACATAGGGCAAAATTGTCTCGGGTTCGGGTCGTAAGCATAAATGCCTAAATTCGGGTTTTCTTAAGGAATTTCAAGAGGGTTGCTAACTTGTTTGGCACCTGCGTTGGAGATCATGGCTCCAACGGAGTACTCTGTGTTTACTTTGTCTTCAACCTCTAAAATACACGTCCATGATTCAGAGGAATTGCTATATAAATAGATACAAGATTCATGAAAATGTTTTCGTATGTGATTATATCCTAACAATTGTTCTCCATGTTGGACTTGTATCAAGAGAACATACACATTAGAGGATATCTTTGTAGTTTTCAAAAGTGGTATTTTAAATTTTCAAAAGTTGCGCTTTGGGGTATTTTACAAGTTTATAGTGCATATGTGCATGTACGAGCTAATACAACTGATATAATGGTTGTTGTTGCTGATAGTTTAGACGATTTAATTTTTAGTTAGCATCAAGGTATTAATCTCATAAAAAACAGGCTCACCTCTTCAAAAAAAAATGTACTTTTAGGTCATCTTTATATGGATTCCACAAACCCCATTGTAAATTGTCGTATAAATTATAATGTGTGCTAATTCTAAACTCTTTTCAAAATTATTAGAGATATATGTAGTTTTAACATAGGTGTATTTTTTAAATTTATTTATTATTGTTGCAATTTTTTTACAGAAAATAGATGTTTCAAGCTGATTGGGAGCCAATACAAGCCCTTTTACGTATAGGAGCAGTTCCCGTGCCATCACTGTTACCATGGTATATGGGGTCCACATATAGATGAATCAATGACTGAATTTTTGTGAGGATGTTCTCATCACTATGTCTATCATTCTCACAAAAAATCAGTTAATTATAGCTTGTAATTAACCCCATTACCTATTGATGAAATTTAATGGTAAAATGAATGATTCAATCACCATTAAATTTTAAGAAACTGGATGACTGGATTGCCAGTTTTAGAATGAGCTGATTTTTTATGAAGTTGTTCTCCATTTAGATCATCTTCGTAAAAAATTAGCTCTTGGTTCATCTGTATATAGGCTCCACAAGCCTTTGGAACTAAAAAATGTCATTGTGATAGCACCGAAACCGCTCTTTTTACGTATAGCGAATATGTGACAGATCAAGTTTTTAACTATTTAAAAAAACAAAAACTTTAATCTATGAATCACAAGTTAATTAAATGGGGTTAAAATCAAGATAAATGTAGAGAAATAGATTTTATTTTTATCATTCCAAAAGGATAGATCTAAATAGATGTCGGCTCAATGAACTATATGTCTATATGATATGTCCAGGCCAATTCATATCTGCCCAAGATGAATTGTTAGTTGGATAAGATCCGATCCATTAAACGAAGATCCTGAATTCTGGGGTGTTCGGTAGCTACCCAATTCCAAGTCTTAATTCGGTTGGACCTACTGGCTCATGGATGCTGGTTTATTACGTACTTGATGATACCTAAACATGAAATCACCTCGGTAGGGTAGGTGTTATCTAGCAAATTTTATTTATTTCCTGCAAATTATCTATCTAGCTATTCTAACCATAGAAGATTCCAATTCCAATTCCTATGTACGGAAAAATCTGTAACCACAGGAGTGTATTAACAAGGTCAACATTTAACGACTATCTCTATATACTTGAGCCTTTGGATTTCAACATGGGTGTCATGGGTTCGATCTTTTTGATGGTCACTTTCATTAAATTCTGACTTAGTTGTGTGTAGATGAGAGGGGTCTGCTCACATCCCAAGGAATAGTCGGGTGCACTATGTGGTGGCTCGGACAATTCTTAAAGATCTCTCTAATATATTCATGTATCATGTTCTTGATTTGGGGCGTAATTTTTATGGTGATGCTACACTTACTGTAAAGTATACTGCCAATCTTACTGCAAAGGCTATTTAGGATGGTATTTGTGTCAATTTAGGAATAATGCAATTTATGAGAAGTGTGAGATTATTTGAAAACTGTAAAATAACTTTATAGTAAGGTTTGCAGTAGGAAAATGTAGTAAGTTTAACATTTTCTTAATTTTTATGAAAATGATGGCGTGGTTAATAGATGAATCCAGATTAGTGTGCAAGAACAATTAAGCCCCTAATATGTGCCACATGGCATTTTTAGGTTAGTAATCTATTTGTAAAGAATTTATATAATAACTCTTTTTAAAAAAAGAAAAAATTAATGAACATTAAGGCCAGAACAAACTTTTAAGGCCCCTAATATGTGCCACATGGCATTGAATTTCAATGTATTTGGTGGGCCGTCCCGACGGGCGACCTCATGGTAACGTTGACCATAAGGTCCGAACTAACGCTACTTACCTTTCACTGTCCAGTTTTCATTTGGATATTCGTAAAAAGAGGAGAAGTTCTAAGGAATTTCTCGAGACTAGTGACTTTATTTTGTTCATGTTAATTAGTGTAAAGTAATTTTTTCAAAAATAAAAAATAAAAATTAGTATAAATTTATTTTGTTGTAGTTTTTTTTCCTATTCCTAGAGTCTGGATCAGTTGCCCAATCTAAAATACCTAATTGTTGCTCAGATAGTAAAATAGAGATGAATCAAGTGATGATTTTTTGTGCAGATATTCTCCATCACCATGTAAAATCATCTTTACTAAATCACATCATTTTAAAATTTGTAACCCAATCAAAAGTTGGTTATAATTCAACGGTGAAATGATAATAAACCATTAATTTGCCTTCAAATTTTTATGAGATTATAAGTTTTAGAACGTATTGATTTTCGGTAAGGATCATCCACAGAATGAGAAGAACATCCTTTTAGAAAATCGACCATTGATTCAAGTAAATAAGTATTATGCACGTGCGTTGCACGTATTTCTTATGCCAAATTTGTTCCTTATGCTAGACATTAGTCAATGGCATTTATTTTTTTTATTTTTATTAATATTTTGTTTATTTTGAAGCTCCATGTAACATAACTGATAAAAGCAAGCTCCATTAATATCAAAATAACACTAAAAGTCTTGATGAGTCTAATTTAAAATGAATAATTTACGGGGAACTAACTGCAACTAAGGCCCCGCTTGGTATAGGTGGAAAGGTTTGCATTACAGACGTTTCCGACAATTTGTTAAAAAATGTGGCGCTTGGTTGTCCACCGTAAATCTCACTTATAGCGAACATTTACCATGGGCCCACTTCTCCAAGGCTTATTGTGCTACGAACGTTTCCTGCCTTTTAAGTGCCGGGAACGTTCGCAGCTACCACTTAAACATAACAGCCATGTTTGATGATGACCCCAGCTCCATCTTCAACGACCGAACCCAACAAAGTCTTTATCTTTTATTTCTGTAACTCTATTCTTCTTCTCTCTTCTCTCTTCTCTCTTCTCTCTGTTCTAAATCAATAGTTAGGATCTCATTCATCAAGTCTCCAATTAACATAATCCATCCATTTCATCATTCGGATGAACAAATTTACCAACTCTTGCAGCGGTTTCTTAGTTGAATCCACGGTGCTTTGTCTTGATCGTCGTTTGCTGGAAGGGTTTGTGCTCTTCAATCTTGATGTACTCTTTCATTTCCTCAATCATATAAAAAATTAAAACCTAAAACCATTGAATGTGGAATGGTCAAACAGAACCCCATTTCACTTATGCTCAAAAGCTTATTAATAAAAGCCCAAATTACAATTTCAGATCTCAAAAGAAAATTATAAATTAGGGAGGTTTCATGAAGAGTAGATTTAGATAAAGGAGAATTTGAGCCAAACAAATTAGAAATTCAGATCTCAGAAGAAATTAGGGTTTCTAATATTTGGGAGAAACTTTGAGAGTTTTTATGAAGCAAGGATATTTATCGTGTTTGCAGTTTACACCAAGCGGCTGTAAATGTTCACTGTATATTTACAGTGACCATACCAAGCGGCAATAAATATTCGCCATGGTAAACATTTGCTATGGTAAACCTTTACTATGGAAACATCTGCTAACTATAATCATTTACCATGATACCAAGCAGTGCCTAACAAATTAATACTAATTAACAGGGGCGGAACCAGAAATTTATACTACGGGGGGCTAATATTGAAGCATTGCTAACAATCGTCCGTTTAATATGTAAAAGTAGTTTTGAAAAATTTGTATTTAAATTTTCAAATTTTACAAAATATATATTAACCAGTGATTTCAATCATCTAGTGAATCAAAATCTACCAAAAAACTATAAAGGATGAAATTTTTTGTCGAAACCCGCCATAATAAAATAAGTAATGCAAGGAGACCCGAGTTGGGGATTCTTCAGGGACCGAGGAAAGACAATCTGGCATGTTGGGCACACATGAAGATGATTCAAGCATTAATTTTTGTGAGGATTAATCTCTCTTCGCCATATAGATCATCCTTACAAAAAATCAGCCTGTTCTAAAACTTCTAACTAACCCTACCAAAGCTTTGTTGGAAATCAACGGTAAAATAGATCGCTATTATCGTTAAAATTTAATTATAATTATTTGATGGGATTTTAAGCTCTAAAATGGGTTCATTTTTTTTGTAAGGATGATATACATGGTGATGGGAGAATCTTCGCCAAAATCAGTCCTTGCAGATTATCTACATGTGGCCCCCATAGGCCAAATTATCATCCATGAATCTCTAACTGCTTCCCCAAACTCAAAGCATCACTCTAATAAAATACTTTAATAACTTATATACATGCAAATAAATATTAATGATATACCTATTAAGTTTATGGACATCCAACTCAAAACCAATTGACAATGAGTAAAGTTGCTTAGGATCGTTATATATTAGATTGCAAGGCTTTTAATTATCTTCCCACATGGGACTATTTTCAAGTCTCAACACTATCATACTTTTTTGTTATTAACGCTTAAACTAATTTATACAATTAAGAAAGCCATTTGTGAGTTTCATAGTTAACCAAATGATAAGATAAATAGAGAGAATTTTTGGTGTGAATAATTGCAATACACGGTCATGATTGGGACTTAAGAGAGCAGAGTAGCATGCACAAAAAAAAAATATATATGCTTTACATTGAAATTTACCCTGGGCTATAACCTAGGCTAACCCCATATGTGGTCCACCTAGTGTTGAAGACCACTCTCAAATTTCACCACTGAAGCCCCCCTCGGCCTGGTCCTAGTCCCACCCCTGCTAATTAATATTAAAAAAAAATTGTGCATGTAATAGAACAAAAATCTATGTATGATCATTTCGCCTCATTTGTTCTCTTTTAATCTCTTTCTCCAATCTAGAATAAGCCTAACGAATAGAGCAAGAGGAGAAAATTTAGTTCTTCATAACAAAGAGAAATGTAGAGAAAAGAGAACCCACTTTTAATTTGTTTATCCTATCCAATTGCAAACAAATCCACCAATCCTACAAATAAAATACAAAAAATATTAGTATATACTAAGAAATTAACTATAGACCATAATCCATAAACAGAACAAAACGAAACAATCTATGCCATAACCCTACTACTATTAACCATACTATATAAAAAAACATAAAAAAAAATGCTAAACAAATCATAGGTTTGAGGTGAAAGAGAGCAAACAACCATTTGCCCGGTTGGTTTGCATCCTTCCTATAACTTGGGAGGTCTTGGGTTCAAGGCTTATTAACTGTGGAATTACCATTAAGTTTGGCATATATATGTAATGTGTTATATATATGTAGGTACACATTTCTAAATAAAGATTTACGCCGTTGGGGTAGCCTTTCCTGCACCTGTTAATGGTGGTAGCCTTTCTTGCACCCGTTGGTAGTAGCTTTCTCTACAATCGTCCATTGGATCGATGATAATGGTAGTTTCTATGCTTCTCACAAGCTGTTACAGTGTATCTATGCCATATTGTAACTTGGGCATTAGAAAAACAAAAAAAAAGTGAAGGAGAAAAGAGGAAAAGAAGATATCATGGAGTAAAGAAAGATGATAATTAGATAGAGAATAAGAGGGAGATAATCTCATAAACGTGGAAGATATAGTGGGTAGTGAGAGAAAGATTTTTTTTGTTTTTTTTGTTTTTTTGGGTACAAGGGACTATTGCCCGAATTACAATGACAATGCGACGATATATCGCTAAGGCACTAATCACTATAGGTGTATGAGAATGATAGGATCATATTTTGTGGTTCCAACCCAATCGGACCCACTATGACCATTGGTCTATTCATGCCGTCGAATCCACCAGATTGGGTGCTCAATCGCATTTGACCTCTCGACAGTCTGTCACTGTCAATCAGTGGGACCCACATCTAGGTGTGATGAATACGTGAAATTGATAGAACGACAAGGAATTGGATAGTTACCCAATCAGAAGTGGTTTATATTAGTTAAATATTATTTTAGGAGTAATATATTATTAATTATTTTAGTAAGAATATTATTTATATTTTTAGTAGCTTATATTATTAGAAGTTTCTATTTTATTGGATTGTTATTTTTAGTAGGATAAGTATTCCCTTTTCTTGGTGGTCAAATATTGTAGCTATTATAAATAGCCTTATTGGTGATCAATTGAACAACAAGAAAGAAGATTATTTTAATTACTAGTTACTTTATGTGTTATTTAGGTTGCTCATGATGGCCTCTGGGTAAGAACCAAATCGGTTCTTATCAATTGGTATCAGAGCATACCGATCCTATCCCATCACTTTCCATCGATCCATCACCGTTGATGATTATCATCACCTTCTATCGATCACTTTCCATCGATCCATCCTAGAAAAAAGTCATCTTCATCGCCACCTTCACCATCATCGACCATTATCATCACTTTCATCATCTTTCCACCGCCCTGTAAACGACCTAAAATAATTTAGTTGACTAGTCAATGTCATTCCGAGCCAATTAGAGTCTAATCCAACGATTTTACCGTGAAACCAATTAATTATTAAAATAATTAAGCTTAGTGTTTAAATAATTAAACTTAAAATTATAAATAAATTTTCGATCGAAGGGTAATTTGAAGAATCGAACCATACGAATGGATAGATCTCGAAAAGTTATTAAATTTTGACTACTCACACGCAAAAATCGGACACCGAATGATCCCAAAACAAGGCCCGGAACACGATTTGGATTGGTACCGAAGGTACCCGCGATTTTGACTTTGATTTTGACCATTAAACTTTATTTAATTGTGTATATATACTATATATTTGTATTGGTATGTATTGGGTGATATATTATAAAGTAATTTTATAAATCTTTCTATTGTATACACTTAATTTGTATGTATGAGCATACACCTTAGTATAATCTATAAGTTATTTATTTTTTTAATTTTAAAGTTTTGTTTTTTTTAACCCTTTTTCCCCCCACCGCCCTGTTTAGAGTTATAAGGGAGAGAGAAAACTCTCCATACAGGAGAGTTAAGAGAGAGACGGGAGAGAGTGGAGAGAAGGAGAGAAAGAAGAGGAGAGAGAGAGAGAAAAAGAGAAGGAGAGAAGGAGAGAGAGAGAGAAAGAGAAGGAGAGAAGGAGAGAGGGAAGGAGAGAGAGAGAGAGAAAGAGGAAGAAGAAGATGATGTTGATGACGGTCCGATGGATATTGTAGGGACCATTTAATTTGTGGATTGAGGTATAATTTGAAACCCTAGCTTTTTATTTTATTTTTAATTAGATATTTTATGTTGTTAATCTTAGTTTTCAATTTTAGGGTTGATTTTGTTAATAGTTTAAGGTTTGATTAGACCTTTCAAACCCTTAATTGATGAAATTGATAATTGGGAAGGTTGATTTTGACCCAAATTTATTATTTTAGGTTAGATTGTAAATTCAGAGGTCTAGATTAATTAAAGAGGATAGTTAGAGCAAATTGGGTTGTAGTCCTAAAGCCCTTATTTAATTTGATAAGGACCTGGACCCTTGTAGTGACTGTTTAGGTTAGAATTTAGATGCCTAGACTATTCTATATGGTACTAGTATGGATTGAATTAAGTTTTGAAAGTAAATAAATGTGTTAGTTTCAGTTGGGAGAGTGTACTAATACCAGTACATTAATTGGAGGAAATTAATGCAGTAAAGAGAGCCTTGCGGGATTTGAGGTAGGAACTTATAAATACTTTCTTGTAGCCATTAAAGTGCTTTCAATGCTTTTGATAGGGTTTAGATTTATAAATCAAATTTAATTATTTTGTAAAGCATGCATGATTTATTTGTGATGTCCTATTGATGTGAAAATGATTTTCCAAAAGTATAGTTTTACATAGTGATGTAAAACAGTAATAGTAATTTTTAAAATAACTAGATTCTAATAATTATATATATGAATGAGTTATATACATATATAAGTATATGGATGATTCTTTTCTTATTTATAGTTAAATAAACTATATTTCCAAAAGAATCGAGATTTAATCGTTATCGAGCTTTAGGGATGGGTATATTTCCAAAACCAAATGGATTTTGGGGTTCTTATAATATTTATATATATATTTTACTTCCTTCCATATGTTGGGAGAAGTAGTTGTTTTAAGATGATGTGTGGGATGGAGGTTCCCAGTTGTTGGGTATGTGTTGGTGATTCCCTAGGTACGGGCTTTCCCCCGGAATATATACTATATATGTTATGCTGGGCTTTCCCCCGGCTAGGATTATTACCGGCTTTCCCCGGATTATATTACGGGCTTTCCCCCGATTACCCGGCTTTCCCCGGATTATATTACCGGCTTTCCCCGGAATAATATTAGATGGGAGATCACAACATGTACATGGTTGTTAGTTTTTTTAGGAAAAAGGTATTTTCTACTACTAAAACTTATACTATTATAATATATATTTTTAGGTAATCCGAAAATGGATTTGTAATGCCTACACGAGCAAATCATTGAAGTTTTCCTAAAAACAATGGTTTGTTCCGTATTTTCATTATGTTTTCCTGTCTCATGACAGGAATGGGACTCTCATGATATAGGAAAACTATTGAAATCTAGGTTATTCTATTTCTCTTTTTGGAAAGCCTTGTTTGGATAGGTACGTGTATGATTCTAGAAATGTCGAGGTTATATGCTGCCTAGATTAGGCGAAGACTTGAGGAGCGTGACAACTCCTGGATTATTTTAATGATCATTAAGATGTCTGCACAAGTCAAACGGCTGACCACCGCGACAACGGCTACATCGGCAAATTATGGTCAAGGGTCCACCTGAACCCAAATCATGAGCCAGCGTGCTTCTCACAAAAACCGATAAATCAGTCGCTCGGTCGGAAATCAGGAATTAACGATGGGGTTCCACATCGGTTAAGTTGGAACACGATTTTGCTCACTGACTAGGAGCTGAAACATCTAGTCGTAGCCTCTTCACTCTAAGATGATTACACTACGCAATATTATGATGTGAGATGTTGTTAGTTTATATTTACTTGTATGGGTAAGTGAATGGTTATCGGTTTATGTTGTAGTAAAGGTACCAAATGCTTTTACATTACTGTATTATGATTTCTCGGTTTTCTTTAAAACCTGCATTGTCTTAAATTCATATTAGTGACTACCTGTTAGTATTATAAGTTCTCACTGGGCTTTTTGCTCAGGAAATCGAGGAGACAGTGGATGATTGGATGTTAAGTAATTTGAGGAGGCAGGTATAGGGAGAGTATCCACCTCAGGTTTATTATACTTGAGGTGTTGTTATTATTCAGTTATGATGCAGTTATTTTCCTTGCTTTGTATATATATTCTTTTGAACTATATAATGTAAAACAAGCACACTTATGTATATTTAGTATCACTTAACAAATCTTATATATGTATTATTTTATCAAGCGAGAGATCGTTTTAGAATTATGGTTTGGATTCAGCCTAGTGGATGACTAGGTAGTCTATATTGGAGAATATGGTTGATTGGATATGATGAGATGATATGAATGGAAGAAATTGATATAGAAATGCTATTTATGGATAAATCATCTCTTATACAGGTTTATGACAGGTTTCAGACCCTAAAAATACAGGGAGAACTCTAGCAATTTTTTCGTTGGGCCTAACCATATTTAGAGGTGATTAAAGTTCTGAAGAATTAAATTAGCTTAACTCTGATGTAGGTTCATAAAACCTTGTTTAGGTATTTAGTACTCATTAATCACCTCGTGTAGTAAGCCTAATGCCTCGAGATGCGACTCAATTTCTTAGAGATTTTGAGTTTCGAATTGGGGCGTTACACGCCCTCACCATTCTCATAAAAAAAAACTAGAAGTTTCGGCCGCTTGCATCGACCAAAAAAAAAAGAGGTTGCAAATCTTTTAGTTAGGTGATTTTGGGTTGAAAAAGGAAGCTACGGGTTTGATCGATTCTGTTAAAAAAAAAAGATTTCAGAGTAAAGGGTTGTTGATCGATTGCACAAACATCATCGTCGTTCGCTGCTCCATCTCGCGACCATCATCGACAGTATTTCCATCCACCATTGATCATCAATAGGTACTGCTAGTTTAGTTTTACTAGAAGAAGAGTCAATCGCCGGAATCAAGCTTGTCGACGCTGACCAAATCTCCATCTTGCTGGTCACGGTAAGATTTTACAAAACCCTACCTACTGGATCGTTGAATTAAAGGAGGTGAAGAACACGTTGGTTAATTGTTTACTAGTGGACCAAGCACCTAAGCTTACCATATACCCAATCTTATTAAGCCAAAACCCACTTTCAGATTCTTCTCATAAACATAGTTTGTTAAAAAAAAAAACTGGTTTTGACATGAACCATTGGTGGCGTCAGCGAGATGGAGAGTTATCTTTTCAGCAATTTGATGGTTCCGAACCGAAAGAGTGGCTATATGAGGCTGAACTATATTTTGAGTCCAACAATATTCCCACGGACCAACAAGTGACACTAGCCAACTACCACTTAGATCGAAAAGTATTACAATGGTACAAGTGGAGCTATTACGATACAAAATCATGGGAGGCTTTTGCGTCTGCAATATTGCATAGGTACGAAAGAACCACATATCAGGAATATAAAGCGGCAAAGCTCGCCAAGATTCGTCAAACAAATACCGTGGTCAATTCTCAAGATGTGAGGTCCAAAGAAGTTGTCACTAATTGTTCGGATGAGAGGACAAAAATGGTTTATGAGTTCAAAGCAGTGTTGCAAGCGCAGTCTACAGCATTGACAACCATAGTTGAGATACTTTGAAACATGGCAGCAACTATTGCAGCGGAGGCTAAACAATAATCTCATCCTCCTCCTTCATCATCACCATCTTCAGAACCTGCACAAAAAGACGGTACCACTCTTCTTGTTGATCAAACGGATGTTGATTTGCCTACAGCTCTAACATCAACGCCGTCTCCTTTGTCCGTGGAAAATACATGCCTACTCCCTTCTGTTGAACAAGTTGATGCAGACTTAAAGCCCGAGGAAGAAGATACTCCGGTAGAAAATGTGAAAGAATCTTCCGTTGCTCCGACTAATGACAACACACCTAATGAAGTGGTAATTGAGTTTGACCTTGAGGGCAAGGTCCATGTCAAGCAAGGGAGAATGATAGGATCATATTTTTTGGTTCTAACCCAGCCGGACCCACCTTGGCCATTGGTCTATTCATGCCGTCGAATCCACCAGATTGGGTGCTCAATCGTATTTAACCTCTCAACAGTCTATCACTGTCAATCAGCGGGACCCACATCTAGGTGTGATGAATATGTGAAATTGGCAGAGCGACAAGGAATTGGATAGTTACCCAATTAGAAGTGGTTTATATTAGTTAAATATTATTTTAGGAGTAATATATTATTAATTATTTTAGTAAGAATATTATTTATATTTTTAGTAGCTTATATTATTAGAAGTTTCTATTTTATTGGATTGCTATTTTTAGTAGGATAAGTATTCCCTTTTCTTGGTGGTCAAGTATTGTAGCTATTAAAAATAGCCTTATTAGTGATCAATTGAACAACAAGAAAGAAGATTATTATAATTACTAGTTACTTTGTGTGTTATTTGGGTTGCTCATGCTGGCCTCTGGGTAAGAACCAAATCGGTTCTTATCAGAGAAGCATACAGATACCGCCAAGATCATCAACAAAGTCGCCACTATAGACGAAGAGAAGTCGTCACTACGGACGAAGAGAAACTCGCCACCATAAACGAGAATACACAAACTCCAACATAATTTATTACATAGGCCAAACCTTGTGGCAATACCACGACATGCAAGGTTTAAACCCACAACTTCCTATGTTATAGGGAGGGACGCAAACTAACTGAGCAAGCAGTTGTGTGTGTGAGAGAAAGATTTGTGAGATAAAGAGAGGTACAAATTTTGTAACAAATTTGGTAGTTACTGAACTTTTGATGGAGAGATTTTAGGGACAGATTTGTTTTCAATTTAGTGAGAGATTTGTGGGGTAGTTTAATATATAGAATGACTAAAATACTCTCTTTATGAGGGTATAAAAGGACAATTAGAACTTTTTAGAATTAGCTTAAACTTTGTCAATAAATAATTTTTTGGAGGATATTAAAAGTAAAAAGCCACCAAAATATGACTTTATTTAATTAATAGTATAGATGTGGGATCTATAGTAAATTGGGTAAAGAATGGGCAATTGATCTTGACTCTCGTTGCTAATATTACGTAAACATATTTTTGCCCTTATAAAAAGATATAAATATGTATTTTTTATGGGGATTTTGGCCAAAAACTCCTACTTGGAAAACGTTTTAGGATTTAGTCCAACAAACGTTTTCTTTTAGTCTAAGGCCCAAGAGGGTTTCAGTCAGAGGGTTTCAGTGTGTGTAATTTATAGGAAGAGGGTTTCAGTGAAACCCTCTCCGAGAGGGTTTCAGTCAGTTATCCTTGGGCCTTAGACTAAAAGAAAACGTTTGTTGGGCTAAATCCTAAAACGTTTTTCAAGTAGGGGTTTTTGGCCAAAATTCTCATTTTTTATTAAAAGTAGTCTTAAATTTTTTTTTTTTATCATTACTCTTTAAATTTTACTATAGATTGGCGTTAGATTTTGACAAGTTCTCCATCCAACAATTGTAAATACCTCGATGTGACCCTTTCATTTATAATGAATATGAATTAAATTTACAACTAAAAATGATATTATTGGAATACTCTTTCGTTCTATGTTATTTTATTTTTTCTTTTATTTTTATTTTTTTTCCGGAGTTTCCTGTAATGGAGTTTCTTATATTCAATTTCTTGTTTCTTCCCTATTGACTGTTTTCCACTGGACAAATATAAAAATGCTTTACCTAGCTAGGTAGGTCAAGTTCGTCCTTTTGGCTCCATGACATCATAAGTGTAACGTCCAAACCCTAAAAGCCACAAATGAAACAGATTTTTGATACATACGGTAGGTAAGATGGGACGGGTCCATGAGAAGGAGCTTTCAAGTTCTGCCCTGCATTTCTCCTGAATTGAAAATGTTTAATTAAGTAGATTGATTTTGATCAAATATACAGTAGCTAGCATTCATGATTCATCTCATGTATATTATATGGTGGTTGAGCTAATTAATTAATTCAATTAGTATTAATGTTTAGGTTACATGCGCGCATGCTGCTTTTGTTATTCTTTAGATTTAGACAGATGAATTTCCGGCTGAAATTGGGATTGATTGACCAAAATTAAAATTTTCCCTTCTTTTGGCAAAGCCTAGAAATAAAATTCATTTCACAATGCAAAAGTAAAACAGAAACCAACACAACTGTCCATTTAACGAAGAAATATGATGATTTAAATTTTGCTGAAAATATTAGAGTGATGTCATTTTGCACAATCTTGGAGAGTCAAGTAAGTTTCTCTGTATATATATATTTTTTTTTTCGCTTATTGATGGCAGTGTTCTGTTGTTCATAGTGCTTCTTCTGATGCTCGTTGGTGCAGAACTGTAAATGATGTTTTTTGTATTGTATATATAATTTCACCCGCAACTTTTATTTGTGCTTGTAATTATAATTGTAATTGAATAATAACTATACCATGTAAAAAAAAGAAAAAACAAAAATAAATCCATGACATCGTAGAAAGATTTCTTGTTTAAATGTATGAGACCCTTCACAAGCTTTAAAGTGGGAGGTGGCAATGTGGACGGGTCCCTCAAGCTTGGGCTCGGTTACTTTGGACTTCAAGCTTAAATCCGCTTAAATACGGAAGCCTGATAGACTTTGGGCCTGGTCTGAACTCTTGAATCCCACTTAAAGCAATGTCAAAACCAATTTGAGCTCGCCAACAAACTATAAGTTGTGCAAGTTTATTTTACCATTCTTAACCACATTCTAATGTTAAACATTGTTTGACACGTCAAGAAGGTATACATAATATTTGAATACAGTGAAAATATATGAAACAAGTTATAAAATAAGGAGGATAGCATAGACCGAGGTTAAATCCCGCTTAATCGAATAAATCATAAAAATATTGGAGAGCAAACATAATCCAAATGAGTACAAGTACTCTATATTATCGATGATTGATCTTTTGATATTTGCAAGTTGTCAGCTTTTCTTTCTTTTCTCTTCATATTAGAGTAAGTCTAGTGAAAGTCCTCAAACTCCTCTCCTAAACAATTAGATTTGAGAGTTTAGGGGATGGCAAGTCTTGTGGTTGGACTCCAAATCCTGTAGGAAATTCTTTTGGTTGATAAAAAGTATTGTGGTCGTAGGAATTTCCTACGATCCAACCGAGTCAAAACAAACTGACTTGGATTGACTCATAGTAATTTCATACGATGGTATGAAATCCCACTTATTACGTGTCACATTTCTGCGCCATTTTCATCTCCTTCAACCTCCTTTGTTGAAATTTCTTCCGATTGAGAAAAAGTACTGCTGATATCCCAAATTAGTGGATGAGAGGCCAGCAATGATGGTTTGAGGTGCCCAACAAGATTTAATGTATTGAAATATCTACTAGACTTGTTCTTAGAACTATATTCTCCCCATTTAATGGTGCTTTCTCTCTTGCACCTTGTTTGTACAATTGGAAAATAGTCAAATCATCATAAAAAAGATAGTCATTAAAAACGAAATAAATACTCATCTAAAGTACAACTGTATAAAGGTCGGACCGGTTGGTTTCAAACATACAAAATGAAGGTGCTACAGTTCTATCGGGCACCTAAATCTCCTTATCAAAGGAGTTACGTGTCAATATCTCCTGATCCCTCAGGGTCCCACAAAAGAAAGCGTGTTACAGACTAAACATATTGGTGATGTATCAATGTTTGCTGTTCTGGTGGACCAGACCTTTTCATCTCCGTAGACACTCTTCCTGTTTTCCCCTATATTTTTTCTCATTTCTATCACTGTATAGACCTTGTCTTTGACCATTTTCTCCTCCAACAAACGTAAAAACCCAGACAGAGTCGTCAAAAACAGAACATCTAAACGAGGACTCCATTGTAATTTCATTATTTCCAAATATAAAAACGTGGAGATCCTTTGAAACCAAGGTTCCATGTCCGAAATCAACCCCCAAAGCGACCATGACACCAACCTAGCGGGTCCCTGAAAAACACCCATCTGTCCGAAATATCTCTCTCTCTACTTTCTCTCTCTTCTCTGCTTAACAATTTACAGATTCTACTCAAATCAACGAGGGATGAAATTTAAGAAGACAACTATATAACCAACATTTCTGTTTTAATCCCAAAGAATGAAATCTCTTCCATTTATTAAATTTTGCTTTCCTTAGCTAATTATTCCCAAATTCTTCTCTTTCAAAGACTTCAAAGCATTATTAGATTTCTGAGAAAGGAGGAGACCAGAAGAAGAGGAGGAGAGAGAGAATGAAGCTCTCAGTGTTGCAGCAGAGCTTATTCAACAACCGCCGGAATAATAGCTTCAGAACAACCGGAGGTCCATTAGACGATTCTTCCATTAAATCTCCAGCATCTCTTTTCTGGTTAGTTCTCCATGGAATTTGTTGTCTTATCAGCCTTGTTTTAGGTTTCAGATTCTCTCGTATTATCTTCTTCCTTCTCTTCTCAACTTCAACCACCACCACCACCACTAGTAGTAATTTCTTTACTGTAACGCCGTTCCTTAGAACCACCACCACCACCACCACAACCACTTCCGATGTCGAAAGACTTGAAACTTCAGCATTTCAGGCAACTTCATCATCTCCTCCACTCTTGAATCTGAACACTCCAGCTAATCGGACGAGTAGTAGCCATGTCGTTGTAGGTCGGCACGGTATTTTAATCCGTCCATGGCCTCATCCGGATCACATCGAAGTTATGAAAGCTCATCGGATAATCGATAGAGTTCAGAAAGAACAAAGGATCCAATACGGGATCAAGAATCCGAAAACTCTGATTGTTATTACTCCGACTTATGTTCGAACCTTCCAGAAACTTCATCTCACTGGTTTAATGCACTCTTTGATGCTCGTTCCTTACGATCTGATCTGGATCGTTGTGGAAGCTGGAGGAACTACTAATGAGACAGCTGATATTCTTACTAAGTCCGGACTTCGTACTATCCATGTTGATTTTGATGAGCGGATGCCGATTTCGTGGGAGGATCGACATCGGATGGAAGGTCGAATGCGGATTCGTGGATTGAGGTGAATTCTTGTTTCTTCTTAGGTTCAATTGCTCAATTTAGTGTTCTTCGATTTTAGTCCTTTTGATTTGGTAGGTTTTTTTGGTGAACAGAGTTGTGAGAGAAGAGAGATTGGATGGAATTGTGATGTTTGCTGATGATAGTAATATGCATAGTATGGAGTTGTTTGATGAGATCCAGTCTGTGAAATGGATTGGTGCTATTTCTGTTGGAATTCTGACTCATTCTAGCAATTCAGAAGACTCATTGGCATTATCTCAGAAGAAGCAGGAGGGTGAGGAAAATTTGCCTCTGCCTGTTCAAGGTCCAGCTTGTAATTCATCTGGACAATTGACTGGCTGGCACACCTTTAATTCTCTGCCTTATGTGGGGAAGACTGCTACTTACATTGGTGACAGGGAAACTGTGCTACCGAGGAAGCTGGAATGGGCTGGGTTTGTTCTGAATTCTAGGTTGGTCTGGAAAGAATCACAGGATAGACCTTTGTGGGTTCAGGATCTAGATTCATTGACTTCTAATGAAGTTTCCATTGAAAGTCCACTATCTTTGTTGAAGGATCCTTCTTTTGTTGAGCCTCTTGGTGATTGTGGCCGGAAGGTTTTGCTGTGGTGGCTCCGTGTTGAAGCTCGTGCAGATAGCAAGTTTCCTTCTGGGTTAGTATCAATGTTTTGGTTATTATTGATCTCCTACTTCCTTATCAATCCTAATTCTGTGAGTGCTTGCTTTGTGTTTATATCTCTAGTGTTTTATGCTCAATGCAACCACTTATTTTTATCGTTGTGGTGCTCATGATGCTCATCTTCTTTCAATTGCTACTGATAATTTACTGTAAAAACAAATGCTACTGATAATTAGCCTAGCAATGCACACATAGACAATTTGCAGACATAAACTATCATATGTAGATACACTACACTGATCTCATTGTTCAGGTTTCTGTAAACTTGTGGTTCCATTTCAAATAAGAGCAAACTAATTTCAATTGTAACTACTGTTGCTGAAATTTTTAAGTCTAAAGAGGACAAAAAGCCACATCTGGTGCAACTTCGCAATAGCATCAGATTCACCTTTTCCTGCCATGCATTGTTGGAAAGGGATTTGCTTCATACTCCCACAAATATTACATTAGGACTTAGGAGCTTACTTTGGCGTTCAGTATGTTTTTTGGTAGGTGGTGGAGCAGGTTATGCGACACAAATAAGTGATTCTTGCAAGTAGTGGGTTGTGAAATAGATCCTTAGTTGGTTACTGTGTTCTTATAGTTATGTAGGTGATTTGTGGGTTTGATAGATGAGACATTTCTGATCTGTAGTTATGTCTAGAAGAAAAGACATGAATTTAGAGGATTAATAATTGCAGATTAAACCCTTCTTAGGTGGAAAGATTTGTCTGTTTCTTATGTATTGGAACTGATGCTTTACTACATAGACCATTGGAAGATGTAATTGGGCAATTAGAGGGGAGGTTTCATANTGGCTGTGGAATTAGTTTCAAAGTGCATCAGTAGAAATAAAAAATTAGTGGGGAGATGATCAATGTGCTACACAAAATTTTCATCTGCATAAGGTGTATTGAGTATATATTTGACTATTTGAATAAATTAAGCTAACTGTTTAGCTCCTAAATGTCATCTAATTGGCATTCTATCACAGCTTTCATATTAATAATAAAATGTCATATAAGATAGGATATCATAGTTCATAAAATATATACAATCATGGAGGAAACCTTGCTTTCTCCAAGTTTTTTAGCTCCCTTTTCTAACCTGAAAAAAGCCTTTTGTTTGGACTATCTACTGTTGTGTATTGGTCTGAGAAGCTTTTTTTACCTTGTTAATGATTTAAGTAAGCGGCCTGATGGCTTGAGTTAACTGCAATTTGATGAGAACTGTTAGGTTGACCACAACGGTTGGATTATTTGAATTATTTGAATTGGTTTTCACGGTTATATTGTGTATCTTGTACAGCTCCTTTAATCTTTGATTCGATTATATTGTTGGAGGATATTCTTGTAATTTGTATCTCAGCATTACTGTTATAAATATATGGAGATACCCATCGTGGTGGGTATCAGAGTTTGCTAAGTTTACATGGTATCAAGAGCTTAGGTCTATCTCAGAGTTTTTTTTTACGATCTCATCATGACTTCCTCTGATAACACCTCTCAACCCGGCTCCCCTAACCCTGCCACTCAAACCACTGGTGCTCCCTCTCCAACACCTCCCTCAAACTTAACCCCTCCTACTGCCCCTTCTCTACCTTCCCTCTCCAATGTTACTAACCTTGTCTCTGTCAAGTTGGATCCAGATAATTATCTTCTCTGGAAAAGCCAGATTTATCCCATTCTACGATCCCAAAATCTCTTTCATTACTTGGATTCCACAGTTCCTATACCTCCCACTCACATCTTAAACACCACTA
Organism: Macleaya cordata; assembly: GCA_002174775.1. NCBI lineage: Eukaryota > Viridiplantae > Streptophyta > Magnoliopsida > Ranunculales > Papaveraceae > Macleaya > Macleaya cordata. Next base: position 373,078 of record MVGT01003998.1, on the reverse strand, counting down.
CCAATCTTATTGAATCTAACCCTGCTTATGCAACATGGGATCTCATTGATCAGACCTTGTTAAGCTGGATCAATGCTACCTTATCTGAACCTATTCTTGCCCAAGCCGTAGGTCTCAAAACTGCTATCAAGACAGTTTCTCAGGATTTTGAACATATGCTTATGCATTTACAACATCAAGGCACTAGATTCACATGTCTAATTGTTCCACTCCTTAATACCTGCTGTTTGTTAGATTACTAAACGATTGGGTAGAAAGACTTCTCAGTTGGAGGTCAGAGGGCTATCTGAGGCTTTCTGATCAGGCCTTAGGTGATGGTTTTGCTAGAATTAATGATCTCAGTTGGTGGTCTTTCAGGTTTCAAGAAGTGTTCAAAAATTTTGTCAAAAAACTCCTGCCAGAGAATAGCTCTGTAGAGTTATGTAGAGTTTGACAGTCCTAGGATTGTAGAGCTTGGTTCGGTATCTCTTTATACACTTCCCACTTGAAGAGGGCCAAGAGGCATGTTATGTCTAATTCTATATGGCTTTTGGTGTGTTATAAAGCATTTTTGTTCTGTCATTTGAATGCAAGGTCCCCAAGAATCAACTCCTCATGCTGGAGATTGACCATTGATTGGAGCTGCAAAAAAGGTCGAAAAAAGAAAAGAAAAGAAAAAAGCCAATAATCAGATGATCAGTTCACCCTATAATTCCTGCATTATTTCATGCTTCCATTTTGGACTACTATGTTTCCATGGGTTCATGGTTATTTATTGACAAAAAGAATGGGTTCATGGTTATCAACTTCAAGCCAAAGAATGTGACTAGTTTGTTCCATCCAAATTGCCCCTCATGTAAATCTTTTTACGCAATTCTGGATATAGACACCCAAACAAACACAATAAAACAGGAAGTAACCACATTGTAAGCCTGTTCTTTTATTGCCAGATTTTAACCTTGATCTATCGCTTTTATTTTCAAATACCATGCACCTTAAGCATTTCTATGGACAGATTCATGCACATCTTCCTCTTTTATTCTCTTTAATCTTTGCATTAGCTAGCGGAACTGCAGTTAAGTATGTATGGTGAAATACTCTAATTATCTACTGATGTAATCTTACATACTGCTCAAAATTTTAATATAATTAACAGCCTACCTACTATCAGCATTCAATCTGATGATTAGTTCATGCATGCAGATGGATAATCGACCCTCCTTTGGAAATTACAGTCCCTGCAAAACACACGCCATGGCCGGATGCACCTCCAGAACTCCCATCTAATGAAAAAGTGAGCAGCGTCCAAGAGCAGACAGATAAGCATCCAACCAAAATGACTCGAGCTTCCAGGTCAAGACATAGTTCCCGGAATAAGAGGAAGCATGAACCGCGAACAGGAGACACACAAGCTTCTGGAAGGCAGAGCTAGAAAAAGTAAAACCCTTAAAACGGGAACATCCAGGTATATTACGCTCTTGCGAAGTTGAAAAGATCGTGTCTTCAGCTTCAAGAAATGCGACTACAGAATACAGAAAACAAGGTCGTACGAGGTACATTATGTTGGGAGCGCGTTTATTACAGCTGGTTGGGTAATATGTGCATTTTGTCCTCTGCTTCCAACTTTAGTTTCAGAATATTTTTTCAGTTGCCTTTGCTGGTCTCACAGAAAAGATGGGTCGACCTAGAACCGGCATCCCATCTATGGCGGTTTCTTTTATTCATAGAACACTGGAATAGGAAATCTCTGATTGCTATTCAATGCTTGAATTGTTTAGAAATGATACCAGATGTAATAAAATAGGTTTTCATGGACAAGATTATCATGTCATTGTGATTCAAATTTAAGTTGTACATGACTTGTAACAGGTAATAAACTTCGTGTTAGTGATTCTGCTTCTTACTTTTCTAGGATGAAGAAGGTTATTGGATTCACATTGATCACGAACTTAAGAAGGGAAGCTAAAAATAATCTTGAAACTGTGTTCGATTGTTGCTACTTTATATTCATAGAGAGATAGTTGTACTACTGTTGTTAGAGCTTGTGGTGTTACCGAATTGAGCAGACATGACAACGTAGTTGAACCCTGATACATACCCAGTATCAAGGGTTGGATTTACTTGGGAAAATCCAGAATCACCTGCACTTGTAATGCTGGGGCGGCCTCCATTTAGACCTCCTTTAAAGTGGGTGCCAAAAATAGCATTCACGGAATGATGATACAAAGGCTGATATTGGAGTGTTATTTTGTGCACCAATTTTTAAGGATGGTGCACAATACCCTCCATCATCTAGGGTATTATGCCGATGGACGCACAACACCTGACGGCACAGATGATGGACTTATTGTTCATCCACAAAATAGAACTCGTGTGTCGAGACTTCAGAATTAAATTTGCATTGCATATCAGCTGCCACATGACAACATTTTGTTTCCAATTTTAGGTTGTTGTTGAACTTTGGGTTTCTTTTTTTTTTTCCAATGTTACGCTTAGGTTGGGTTAACGCTGCCTTTGGGTGCATTCTTTTTCAGGCCTTGGGCTGGGCCTAGAAAATAAAGCCCATGCCGGCCAAACCTGTCTGTTTCTTCTCTTAAAAAGTTCTACCTCTTCAAAAACAAAGACTATTGTTATTGACACTTTAGTTTTTTATAAGTTATATCTAGTTTTAGTTAACTTAATATAAAAATAATTTTTATCGCAGTGGTTTTTTTTTATTTTTTTAAAACTATTTTTCAACCCATTAACAAAGAAAAAAGAATTTATAAGGACTTAAAAAATTAGTTGAAATAGAGAAAGTGGGAAACTGACTCCACCTTCAACGGATTCATTCGCTCTATCATCAACGAATTTTTTGTTGTTGATTTGGCCTCAAGCATCTGAACATTAAATCCCTTATGCAGTAGGGTTTATTTTGCACAAATTTTCATGGATGATGATTCTATTTCTAGTATAACTCCATTAATAAGTGAGATTTATATATAAAAAAAATTTGATGAGACGATTGGTTCCTTGAATTCCGTAAATAATTCTCAATTACATCATTTGAAGGAATTGTCACAATCTTTTTTATCTTTTTGTTGTTATTTTGTTAAAAAAACGAGATCGAAATTTAGAGCTCATTAAATAAGTATCGACCACGCAGGGAGGGCGAGTCCTAGTGTCAAATCTCACCTGCGCGAGGCCGAGACTTAACACTAGGACTAGTATCGAGTCTCACCCGCCCAAGACCGAGACTCGTTTGGAAATAAGATTTGCCTAATTAAAATGTGGGATAAAAGTGATAAATTTAAAGATACTCCTGAATATAGGTTATAACCTATAAAAAACTTAAGTGCAAATAACAACCGTCGAAACAAAAATGAAATATAGGAGGGAAATTTTTCTTGTTTAAATACTGTTTGGCTATGATGCGGCTTCTTGATCGAAATGTGAAACACGACACTAGCTAGTGAATGTTTTCTTGACCTTAAAACTTAAAAGTCGACTTGGTGTGTGATTTTACCGTTCAATGTGACCGTCTCTAAATCATTCTTTTAATTTTATTAGTTACCTTGAAAAACCAACACCTTTGTTTTATCAAAACTAGTCCACCAGTGCACGCCACGCGTCATGCGTGCCACGTTATGCATTTTAATCTACTCAATTTATTTAAATGCCTCAATAACACCTGTAATCATGTGGTTATTGTATGTATAACATATGTTCTATGCCGCTCAATGAGTTCACAAACACATTAATTTCTTACACAATACAGGGAAAAAAATAGAATGTAAATCCCACTAATATTGCAAAAAAAAAAATGCTTGTGAATTGTTGACAATAGAAATTGTTGTTACTATTTTGTTTTATATGAAAGTGAGTACCATTTTATTCCTCTTAATTTTATTTATTAACATATTTTTGCTAATAAGAGAAGATGGCATTTTTAGAGTATTCTAGTAATTCAATATAAGGGTCGGACTTCTGTGACATGAAATTGGGAATTGAGCTTGCTCGTGATCTTCACTATAAGTCAATTATTATTGAAGATGATTCACATTTGATGGTGAAGCATTCTAGTGCTCCGTCATTTTTGTAGCCATGGAAGATAATCAATGAGCAAACACACTAGTTATTTATAGTTGGATAATTATCTTATTAGCTATAGAGCCTTATTTGCTTCGTCTTTAATAAAATCTTTCGTTTTAAGTAGGGACTTTGTAAAGACAGATATTTGGTGGAAAACTAGTTATAAATTATTTTATAATTTTAATTAATTTTTTATTAAATTTTTGGTCCCTACAAAATCCCTACTTAAAATTTCCAATCCAAACAAACCATAAAAAATATATATATATATATCATCTAGTATGTATCTACGTACGTCAGCAAAGATAAGATAGGATAAGATGCATAAATACCTCTAACGGCAGAAGTAATCAGGCATAAGATATGCGACCGTGTTTCTTCACCACCTACCACTCCACTCCTCCAACAGACGTGCTTGCAGTGCACATTTTTATTAATTTCAAGATATCTCTCTCCAAATATTTCAACACTTCTCCTCAATTCATTGACCCACCCACCAATCACCAAACTCTAGCGTGAAAACCGTGGGCGCCTCACAAAGGATAGTATAAAAGTCAGTGTTACCCAACCTTTTGTCTTGAGTCAAAATATAGAGGATGTTATAAAGCTGGCCGCCACACCACCGCATGCAACATGCAGGTGGGTCTGCCACACCACCGCATGTTGCATGCAGATGGGTGAGTGCATGCGTGTTGGGCATGCTGCCCCACGCATGCACCCCTTCTTCCTTTCACTCCTATATATATGTTGTCCCTTATTATGTGATCTACAGAGAATGAAAAAGAGAGACATTCAGTACCTTTCGTACGTGGTTATGTTAGAGATATCAGAAAGGAAATATATGTAGCTATGTAACAGAGAGTTAAGATATAAGTAATATCCTCTTCCCACTTCTCTCGACATATATTCTGTGTGCCCAGAAATTATAACAGAGGAAGGATTTTTACACAATCCCTTTATACACAGCTTTTACAGTTTTGTGATGCCCATATTGGAGACGATCAAAGAATAAACTTTTGGCGAATGAGAATCTCTTTATCTAATACGATCCCCCCTCCACACGCGTTTCACGCGTGTGAATTGATTATCCATCATGTGCTATGCGCGTGATGTCTAAACGCGCTACTCGCATTCATTAAATTCGTGCGCGCTTCGCGCGCGATAAATTCAATTTGCCCGTGTGTGATTGACAAATTATGCAGTACTTGATGGCAATGTATACGTTGATGTTGATCTAAATGATGAGTAGATCATCGTTACCAAAAATCAACCTTTGGATCAACTCAATGCCACTCTATTGGCAAGTGTAAATGAAGTGTAAATAAATAAATTTTGTTAGGGGACATTGTTGGTATTTTAAAAAATTAAAAAAAAGAAAAAGAAAAGAAATGGACAAACGGACGGTGTGACAACTCTAGGCTGTCATGCCGCCCTGCCCCCCTTGTCTTTCTCTCTCTCCTCACTTATCTCTTTCTCTCTCATACACTTTTGGGGCTGGCGCCCCTTAGCCAACTCAAATGGCTTAAGGGGCAGCCTCATTAAGTATAGTAAAGATATTATCCTCACAAAAAACCTATCCATTTTAAAACTTATGGATAATGTTAAACCTCCCACACATTTTGCGGGATGTTTATCCCTCGTAAGTTGAATCCCATCCTGGATAATGTTAAACCTCCTACACATTTTGCGGGATTTTTATCCATCGTAAGTTGAATCTCATCCTCGAGTTTGGCTAGCCACGACTCAAAATTTATAACCTGTTTATTTACTTGGTGGTCAAATAGTTGGAAGTTTTTCCTTTGTAATTGACATTTAGTGTGAGAAAATGTGAATCCAACGGCTCAGTTTACTTGACTTTTTAAGCTGGTGGTCTAAGAAATCCCAATAGGTGGAGTATTTTAGCTAAAAGAGACTTTTAATCCTGTTATTCTACAGAGTTAAAATCTAAATTTAAAGAACATCTATATAATGACGACTCCTTCTGCTTAACTCATAGATCATGATCACGATCAAACATGTACCAAATAATATAACTGGTAATATCTGTTATTGTTGACAACCAACTTAGACTCATGTTTAAGTCCAGTTAGAATTGAATTATCCATCTCATAAAAAATAGGCTCACATCTACAACCAAAAAATTTACAATGCAATAGTAAGTGGATAAGTTGACAATCACGAATCAGAAACAAATAACTTTTTGATGGGCTAAATAGCATTTCCTTTGTCTAATATTCCAATCATGTCTCAACTTTCATTTCTTTTGAGTTTTGTGTTTCAATCACTCACATTATTTTACACTCCTTTAACACCTTCTTATGGGACTCACATGATGAAAATAATCCAAGGCCTGAGATTCTCTTCTCATCATGTGAATCAAAATCATCCCTTATATTATCATGATGTGGCTTTCTTAGGCCAGTGTAATGGGGTAGGTCAATGTAAAACACATGCAAAATCTAAAATTAGGCTATGTTTTACTTAAACATTGCAAGGAATCAGAGTTAGGGCCGACGTTATGCAAGTTATTAGTAGGTTGAAGGGTCAAGATCGATTATCAAAACCTAATCCTGACTACTTTATGAAATGAGTTATTTTTTCAAACCATAACTTTGACTAGTTTGGTATTTTTATATATAAAATTAATGAAACAAAGCAGAGTCGACCTCTATATTAACAGTGTTGACGAGTAATGGGTCAGAAATGCTCAACCTTAGAGCATCCACAATAGTCTCTGTGCATATTGTAGTCTAGCATAACAATTTTTTTTAAAATTTTTGACTCTTGCAATACCACATTCGTAGTAGAAGAGTGTAAAATTTACAAATTTTAAAAAATTAAAAATAAAAAAATGGTTGGACGGAGGGTCTGGGGACACTCATCGCTTGGGCGGTCCAAGACCCCTCGCACAAACACCTTACTAATTCCACCCCATACGCCCCACAATCTCACTCCACAGTAACTTAAGTAGGGATTTTGTAGGGATGGCAACGGGGCGGTGTCGGATTTGCCTCCCCCATCCCCGTCCCCATCACTATTCGGGGCGGGGCGGAATCCCCTATAGGGGTCGGGTTCCCCGCGGGTCCCCATTTCCACCTCAAATCACAACCCTAGCAAAAAATTTCAACAAAATTTATATTTAAAATAATATTTTAAAAGGTTAAAATTAATAAAATACAATAAATAATATAAAAATAATTGACATACATATATATTTATATGATAAAAATAAGTATATATTATTATTTAAATAAATATATAGATAATTNTCCCCGGGCGGGGATGGAATTTTCTCCCCATCCCCGCCCCATTAGGGGCAGATTCCCGCGGGGACCCTAATCCGTGGGGATTTTTGCCATCCCTAAGATTTTGTGTGGACCAGAGATTTGATGGAAAACTAGCTAGATTTATAATATTATTTCTTACTAATTTAGCACCAAATCCTTGGTCCCCACAAAATTCCTACCTAAAATCCTCTATCCAAACACACTATAAAAAAAGGGTATTGTTAAAGGAGTTCCTCAAAATGTTGGGGGGTGGACAAGATAGGGGAGGGGGAGGTGGACTAGATTGTTTAAATTGGATGGGGGGATGGATTTAGTTTTACTTAGGGGATGGTCATCAAAAAATGGGTTAATATTTTTTAACCCAACTCTAAAAAACACTCCAACCCTTAAATATACCCTAACCCTAAAAAAACACCCCAATACAAAATATACCCACCATCTCTACCTCTGGTCACTACCTCTGGCCACCGCCCACCACCCAGCACCACCTCCGCCACTTCTTCTTCACGGGCTCCATCTCATGCATTTTTTTTGTAATTCTAATTTAGCATTTGCTATTTTTTTCAGTGAGGCTAAGCTTATCGAAAAGCCTACAGAACTTCCTACCGAATACACAATCTACAATGGATTTTATCACTTTGGGATGTACGCGAATCACGAGGGTATGTGAAAATAGTTCCACCGTTAGATTAGCTTTCAGTAGGAAATTATATAGGATTTTCCTATAAGTTTAGCATTATCTACTTTTTTTTCACGCGTCCAACTCCTTGTATGATAACCAGACTGTGAAAGACGCCGAGTAACGACAAAGAGAACACCCTAAACGAGTACCTACACATACATACATCTATATATACTAGATAGAAATTACATGGGCCTCACTCAATGGTAATACCACAATCAAGGAGTTTTGAACTCAAAACCTCCAAGTTATAAGGAGGGATGCCAACCACGAGAGCAAGTGGTTGTTGGCACTATTTACGACTAGGGAAATGCTTGAGTTACCTACATAAGGCTAATCCAACGGTCAATATGTTTCACATAATGTCAGATTCTTATGTGGCATGGTGGATCCCACTGCCACATAAGTTGGAAACCCCCTCATAACACTTTTGGGAGGGGAAAAGTGGTAGGTCTCATCCTGCCACATAAGTATCTGGCATTTGTTTTGTAACATGGGTGGGCCAAAAAGCTTTATTGTATCCCCTACAGATAAATATGGAATCCTACGTGTACAAGAATTAGTGACCGTCATCCAACTTTTCATACCCTTTGATGTCGCAGGTTCCACTGACTCTTAAAGCTACCAATAAACGCATGCAACGTGGCTGAATCTGGTTGGTAGGAAAGTTCTGATTAACCTCACCTAGTCACCTGACTCCACCTCCCTACTATAAACCCATGTGAGTTAAAAATTAACCAGGGGTTAAGAAATATCGGTGGGCCTTCAGTATCTATTTTTAGGTCTCCATCAATGACCAACAGGCAACAAGTTAAGAACTCCTATTGTTAGGGGTCGGTTTTATTTCTCTCTCTACAATCTTCCGTTCTTTCCAACCAATCACATCTAACCCATATGAGTTTCAGAATTGTGGGTTGTCAGTTTGTTTGATTCATGATCAAACCCTATTTCCCGGTTTGGTTCATAAATTTTTTTTTTTTTACCAAATTCCAAGTCCCAAAGTTCATATCTAACTCGAATTAAGTATTTAATTCACCCAACCCATCTCTTCAAATCCTATATAAACCCCACCGTCTCTCATCTTCAACGATCACAACCAAATCCCAAAACATGGCTTTCTCCAAATCTTCTTCATCATCCATGGCGATAATGGTGGTTGCCCTTTTGTTTACATTCATGTCTTTCTCTTCTGCTTTAGATATGTCGATTATCAGCTACAATGAGAAACATGGAGTAAAAAACCCTAATTTGAGGACTGAAAAGGAGGTATTGGATCTTTATGAATCGTGGCTTGTGAAACACGGAAAAGCTTATAATGCTTTGGGAGAGAAAGATAGAAGATTTGAGATTTTTAAAGATAATCTCAAGTTCATTGATGAACATAACTCTGAGAACCATACATATCAGGTTGGTTTGAATAGGTTTGCTGATCTGACGAATGAGGAGTACAGAAAATTGTATCTGGGTACCAAACCCGACCCTAAGAGGAGGGTTTCCAGCCCTAATAAGAGCAACCGTTACGCTGTTCGTCTTGGTGAAGAGCTTCCTGAATCCGTCGATTGGAGAGAGAAAGGTGCAGTCGCTGAGGTCAAAGATCAAGGAAGTTGCGGTTAGTTTTTTTCTTCTTCTCCTCCTTTTTTTTGCTTAATTTTTTTTTTTAAATTTTCTCAAATTTGTTTTGATTTTTATTTCTTTATTCAAGTAAAACAGAGTCGGTTGTTCTTATTTTCTGGATGAATACGTATTTTTTGTCCTTCTAAATTTCTTATTTTTCTCAATTTTTGTTTCGACTATTTATTTATATAATAAAGCAAAAAATAAAAACAAAATAAATAAACCAGAGTTGTTCATCTGTGGATTCTGTTTCTGGTTTTTCCTTGATGAAGACGTAATTACATTAATGGTAAATTTCCATTGACCATCTTACCCTTTGCTCCTCTTTGTTTTGTTTATATAATTTTGGTATATTTATGAATAATGATAAAAATATATTTTTCAAGTCTTTTCATGAATTATGATAAATATATATGTTATTGATTTGGTTAAGATTGGAATCTTAGTTGATGGGATTCTGTTTGTCAGATTTTTGGATTCCTCTTTGGATGTGTTTGGATGATGGAATCCATTTTTATGTCTATATTCATTACTGATCTGCAACTGCAACTGCAACTGAAATTAAATAGGATAATACTAATTTGCTATACTTACAGCACAATCCTATAGAGGAACCTAGAGAATGGAAATCGGACCGTAGTATGTTTTCACACACTCTCCCACCCTCTTGATTTGCGTCAAACCCAAAATTATTGTGTAGGCTTTTCGGTAGCTGTAGCACTACCGAATTAAATAGGCCTTATTACATATTAGGACCCATTGGGCCCGACTTCCATATTCATGGACCCTACTAGTTCAGTTTGTCTAAAAAAAACCTTAACTTCAGACATTTTTAGCATTCAATGAGTTCATCTTCCTGTAACTATAACATGTTACTGAAGTTTTGTTTATTAATCAACTGAAGGGAGTTGTTGGGCATTCTCCACTATTGCTGCGGTGGAAGGCGTAAACAAAATCGTTACTGGGGATTTGATCTCATTGTCCGAGCAAGAGTTGGTGGACTGTGATACATCTTATAACCAGGGATGCAATGGAGGTCTTATGGATTACGCGTTCCAGTTCATCATTAACAATGGTGGCATTGACACTGAATCAGACTACCCTTACAAGGCCTCCGATCGCAAATGCGACCAGAACAGGGTCAGTTTTTAATATCTATAAATTGTAGTAGTACTTGTGTAGTTTCTTTTATATCTTTTATCAGAATTGATTTGTAATATTTTGTTTGTTATTTCAGAAAAACTCTAAGGTTGTGACTATTGATGGATATGAAGATGTGCCTGTAAATGATGAGAAGGCTTTGCAAAATGCCGTCGCTAACCAACCTGTTAGTGTCGCCATTGAAGCTGGTGGCCGAGCTTTCCAACTCTACAAATCGGTATATACTCTATTTGGAATACTCATTGCTATAGTAATTGTTATTATCTCAGTATATCACAGAATTTTTAGAATGCATACAGAAATGGTTCAAGTGGTGAAGTCTCTTAGTTTAAATTATATGGTACTGGTAGCTTCTGCATATAGCCCATCATACCAAATATTTTCCAGCTGATATGTCCTTTGAATATGAATGAATTACTTGTTTTTTACAATTGAATTTAGAAGTACTATTTTTGCGTTTGTGTATGATTTTCTACCATCCTGAATGCAATAATTGCTCCTTTGCATTTCATTTTTCTCTTTATTTTACCTTTTCTTTTGTGTGTGTGTGTGTGTGTGCGCGCGAAAACAACGTGGAAATACTTATTCGCCTGTCTAGGTCCATCCACATCTTACTCTCTCCTAAGGCACTTCTAAGTTCTGTTTAGTCACCAAATCATTTATTATCCGAGAATCAATTTGACATGTGAATGCGACTTCTACCCACTGATTAGTTGGATCTCAAGATTGCATCAATAATAGATAAGATTTTTTTAATTTTTCTGATTTGTGTCTCTTTTCTTATGGACCTTCTAATATATAGCTCACCAGCTAATCTTCTATATCAGTGGTCCTATGCATGTGATGTTTTGAGAAGCACATAAAAGACCCTTGACTTAACATCATTGTCGTGAATCAATCTCAAACTTGGTCATGAACCAAAAGGCTGATAACTTGGGGAATCTTTCAATCAGATGATCCTGGAGGGATTCTTTGTCTCCCTCCGATCATCCCCTTTCAACTTCATAGCTTATGTTATTGTTTACATAATGATTCATTTTTGTGTCAAGGAAAGTTTGGTAGGAGTCATTTTTGATAGCTTAACAGTCCAAAAACTTCACCAGGTCATTAACTTTTCTGAGACAATATTAGAAATAAAACCTGAGGGCATCTATGATGGCTGAGGATAGTTGTGATGGGAGTCTGTTTTTGGAGAATGTTGCCTGTTTGTCTGGTTTGTTACCATAACTGGGGAACCTCAATTATCTGACAACATGAGTTCTTGTTTTCCACCAGCGACTTGGACATAAAATTTGCATTTCCATAGTTTCACCATGGCTTTTTTTTTTTATGTATGTGGAGATACATTGATGAGCCAACTGATTCATGATAGAAAATCATAAAACCTTAATAAAGTCCATGAGAGTAGAAGTATCAAATAAGTGCCAAGTGCACAAACTTATCAAAATTTGCACTTTTTCTTTCTTCTCTTCAGGGTGTTTTCACTGGAAGATGTGGAACAGCATTGGACCATGGTGTGGCTGCTGTTGGATATGGCACAGAAGATGGTGTGGATTACTGGATTGTGAAGAACTCTTGGGGACCTAGCTGGGGAGAGAACGGGTACATCCGCATGGAGCGTAATTTGGCTCAAACTATCACTGGAAAGTGTGGAATTGCAATGCAGGCCTCCTATCCTACAAAGAAGGGACTGAACCCCCCTAAACCCGGCCCTTCCCCTCCCTCCCCTGTGCAACCACCCAGTGTCTGTGACAGCTATTACTCTTGCCCAGAGAGCACCACCTGCTGCTGTGTGTATGAGTACGGTCGCTCTTGCTTTGCATGGGGATGCTGTCCTCTCGAGTCTGCAACTTGCTGTGATGATCACTACAGCTGCTGTCCCCATGACTATCCAGTTTGCAACCTCGAAGCTGGAACTTGTCTAATGGTACGTAAATATTGAAACCCACCACCACTCATTATCGTCTTCAAACTTTGCTAGGATTGACAAAATTATAGTTAAATTTGTGTTTTACTTTTTCCTGTTTGCTGACATTTCTTAATGGAACAGAGCAAGGACAACCCAATCGGGGTTAAGGCGCTGAAGCGGACTCCTGCTAAACGGTACTGGGCTTTCGCTGGAGGAATGAAGAGCATCCATGCTTGAGATGTCTTTGGTGTGTCTTGGTTGAGGGAGGAAACGTGATGGAGCTGCATTGGAGAATTGCTTGGTTCCTTTGCCGCACCCCCTCCCCTCCTTGGTCAATTATAACACACACCTATGAACCCTTGATCGTGAAAGATTTGAAAACTGGGTTGATTGTTTATCCATGACTATTTGGATACTGATTATTGTATACAGCATTTTACATTTCCTTCTTCAAAAGGACGGATAATTATCATTACGGATTTGCTTTCAGTTTTCTCTGTAAATAGAACCTTCATTTACTAGTTATTTCACTAAAGCTGATGCTTTGATCACTCTGTTTTCTGCTTGTTTCAATTATAATTGCATTATCTGGTTGATTTTATTTCTTCCATAAAACACAATGGATAATATTCGGTGGATGATCCATCATTCATAAAAAGGGAATCTTTTGTTACAATAGAGCCATAAGTGATGTGGATTATTAAAAAATCGAAGTCGATTTGCTATATAAAAAGAAGATATCAATGAACTTTTATGAAATGGTTTCACTGGATCCAGCCTCATTGAGAAATAGGAATTGGTGTTGTCAAAGTATTTCGTGCCATTATTTCTAGTATGGTGTCTTATTGAACAAAAATGGTGATATTGTTCCTCCACTTCTCTATCTATTGTATTCACAGATGAAGAGGTTCCCCCAAACCTTTAAATGCAGAGGAGTGCTCGCTAGAGAAACTCCAAATTTTACGCAAGAGGTTTCCGAGTGATTCTTCTGTTTTCATGTGCTCCAAAAAGGCTTCAGTAAAATTAGACACCAGAGAAAATGGTCTGATCCCTTGTGCTTTGAATGAGAGGGTTTTTTTTTGGTTTCCCTCTTGGACATTTGTATCTGATTCACAGTTAAGTTTCGTTAAAGGGGTTAGTACAGTATCCCTGAAATTGACAATGTCCTTATATAATGTAGGCTTTGGTCCACCATTATAAAGATCTGCACATAATTCTTTTTGTTTTTTGTTAAAAAAATCAGCCTAAATTCATAATAAGAAGACAGGAAAGTTATGTTAATATTGGAACGTCTCTTTAGAAATAATCCTTTTATCTCATTATTTAATGGTTTTTCATCTTTCTAGGCGTATGTTTCCCTTTGTACTTACGCCCATTCCCCACCTTACCCCCAAATTTTAGCTTGAGTTCTGTTGTATAATGAGAAAAGGATGCTGCATAGACTAAGATATTGCTAATTAGACAAGTTGTAACCACTCTTTATAATTAAAAGGAAAAAGCTTAGAAATCACGCCAAAAAAAAAAAAAAAGCTTAAAGAAGCACGTTTCTACAATATTCTTTTAAACAAATGCAAAAAGAGAATCAAAATATTTTATCTACACATGATGGGTTTGTTGGCACATGCTCCAAATTTCCATGATTCATTTTATCTAAAACAATCTCTTTTTTTTTTGTGCATCTAAAACGATCTTTTCCGTTTGATTCGTTCTGGATGAACCCTAGGAAAGTTCTGAAAAGAACCATTAAACCCTAAAGTCAAGCCCTTAAAAAATTATTAAGAAAAGAAAGACAAGGAATACTCAATTATTCAAAGCCTAGAGGGCCATGTGATGTGTGTGTGGGTTGCCCTATTTGAATAAAAGCATCAAATAATAATATTATTAGCTCTTGTATCAACTTTCATTATGATGTTAGGCAACACCTCTTTTATGATATATATATTTTTTTTTTTAAATTTTCCTTGTTTCCTTACCAAAAAAAGGAAAAATTCAATACTTTAAGGCAACAACTCCTCTCTTTCCATGAATTGATGTTTAGCAACAACTCTTCTAAGATATTTTTAAGAGTTTTAAGGTAACAAGAAATATATTTCTGATCTTGTCTTTGCTCCATTAGAGATAGAAATTGAGATGGATACCAATTGTTTGAGAGTTTAGAGAGAGATAAAGATCATATTTCTGATCAAAATGGTTGCTGTGTTCAACAAAGAACTATTGAGTTGGTATCTAATTACCCTAAAACTCAAAGAAACAGTTGAAGCAGGAAAATCACATCAATCCCCAACTGGTGCCTCACAACTCAAATTACTGCAACAAAACTCAACAGATCCACTCAACATTTCAATACAAGATGGAAGTGAAAAAATTGAAGAAGAAACTGAAAAAGATGAATGGGTAGTCTCCATTAAAGATAGATTAGAACAAGCTCGTCAAGATGAAGATGCTGGATCATGGGCAAAACTCTGCATTTACAGGATACCCAAGTGCTTAAGGAACGACGACGACAACAAAGCTTATGTCCCTCAAATTGTTTCTTTGGGTCCTTACCACCATGATCGTAAGAAACTGAAAGACATGAATAGACACAAATGGAGATCTCTGCATCAAGTTCTCAAACGTACAGGTCATGACATTAAACTCTATTTAAATTCAATCAAGGAGCTTGAAGAGAAAGCTCGTTCCTGCTATGAAGGACCCATCAATCTCACTAGTAATGACTTTGTGGAGATGATGGTTCTTGATGGTATTTTCATTCTTGAGCTTTTTAGAGGAGTTGCAGGGGGATTTAAACTACTTGGGTATGCTAGAAGTGATCCTGTTTTTGCTATGCGTAGTTTTATGCATTCAATCCAGCGTGATATGATAATGCTTGAGAATCAGCTTCCTCTGTTCATCTTAGATCGACTTTGGGGTCTTCAGGTTGGTGATCCTGATCAGAAAGGATTTGTAGCCAAGCTTGTTCTTCGATTTTTTGATCCATTAACACCCACTGATGAACCCTTAAGGAAGAGTGATATGTGCAAATTGGAGTCGTCTATGGAATATACTAATACAACCACATTTGATCCATTAACAGAACATGGTGGTCTTCACTGCATCGATGTTTTTCGTCGACATCTCTTGCGAACAGGGCCTCAACCAACACCAAGAATCTGGATCAAACGCTGGTCAAACACTGTTCGAGTTGCCGACAAACGTCGGCAGCAGCTGATCCATTGTGTTACTGAGCTCAGAGAATCTGGGATCAAGTTCAAGAAGAGGAAAACAGATAGATTCTGGGATGTTAAATTCAAAGATGGAATTCTCCGGATTCCTCGGTTGTTAATCCATGATGGAACCAAGTCACTGTTTCTCAATTTGATAGCCTTTGAACAGTGCCAAATTGATTGCAGTAATGACATAACTTCTTATGTGATCTTCATGGATAATCTAATTAATTCTCCTGAAGATGTGGGTTACCTCCATTATTGTGGGATCATTGAACATTGGCTCGGTAGTGATTCGGAGGTTGCTGATCTCTTCAATCGTCTCTGCCAAGAGGTGGTATTTGATATTAACGATAGTTACCTTTCTGGGTTATCAGAGCAAGTAAATCGATACTACAACCATAAATGGAACACTTGGCGTGCAAGTTTGAAGCACAATTACTTCAATAATCCCTGGGCTATAATCTCATTTTTTGCTGCTGTTATCTTGCTGTTGCTTACTTTTGCCCAGACTTTCTATAGTGTTTATGGTTATTACGTGCCCAGTAAATGAGTACGGGATAAGCTCGCAGTCATTCATCCTTTCTCTCTCTCTCTCTCTCTCTGATCTGTGTGTGTGTTTGTGTTTTCAGATTTATAGAGGAAGTTTTGCAATTTGAATACAGGGTTGATTTCAATGTATTACCCAATTTATTTGACTAGAATACAACTGAGCATTGTATTGAACTGTTTGATAAAGATTGTAGCTTGTATTGATTTAAACAAATGATTCTTATGAGGTGTGAATTTCAATATTGGAGCACTTATCTGAAATTGGAAATTTATAAGAAGATAGTGGCATCAATAATTTGCATCACTAATTGATCATGGATCCATTGATGTCTTGTTTGCACTTGCAGAATTAAGAATCAATTTTAGTATAGCGTGATTGATAAATTCTCATTGACTTTATCAATAGTGGCAAGGGCATTATAGAATGGACAAGCAGAACTATTTTGAAATATTGCAAAAGTTTAACCCCTTTTTTTGAAAGTGCAGATTTCATCTTCACTCACAGGGATACAAATAGACCTGCAGACTCTCTTGCTAAAGCTGCAAGGTTATCCAACACTGCTTCTTTTGACTTTCTTCGGTCTTTTATCTTTGATGATCTCATTTTTGATGAGAATGGTGTTGTAAATATAACTGATCCTGGTCGTCACAATCTCTTATACAATTCAGGACGGGGGCAGATTTGTCCTGTTTATAAATTGTGTCATGCTTGATAAGCCGGCTCCCCCTCTCTCTCCCTGCCCTCTCTCTCGATTTCTCTCTACCTCCCTTCTCCCCTTACTATTTTTTTTTCTTCGATCTGTATCGGCTCCTCCCCACCGCCACCGGCAGATCTGCTGAAGTTCTCTCCCTCCTCCGCAAAGGTTTTGAGCCGTGCCAGAGGCACGACGATATACCTAGTGTAGATACAAACTCTATCTTTAATTATATCTAATCTTGTTTATTGGTGAGCAAAAAAAAAAAGATAGGTATGTCGTAAATATTTGCATAACATAAATATTACAAAGTGTTGGGATCCGCATATGCTTATTCATACAAGGTCTTTGTGGGGGCTAACACGGTGATGATCTAATGGTACGAGGATGTTCTCCACATCATATAGATCATCTTCATATAAAATCACCAATTCTAAAATTTCTAGCCCCATCAAAAGTTGGTTTGAAGTTAACGAGAAAAAAAATGAATAGCTTATAAATTACTTAACTTTTGATGTGGTTAGAGTTTTAAATTGATATGACTTTTTGTGAAGATGATCTAAATGATAAATAGATCATTCCTACAAAAAAAAAACCCATTGATCACCCACATATGAGCCCCACAAAGACCTTGTAAACAACTTGTAGTAGTAAGCATGTATGCAGATCCTAACTCATATTAAAAATGCCTTAACTTTGTGGATATTTGGTGGGGATCAAATGTTATATTTTTATGATAAGTTACTGTGGATTCACAAATAAGAGGTAAAAAAAATTAAAAGTATTTGCAGTTTAAAAAGTACTACAAATGCTGCTTTCTTGGGATCGACATGTAATTTCAGGGGCTGTTAATTTGATCAGCCAAGGCATACTAATAATCTTGGCTCTAGTGGTCTCTTCTAGTTAAATTCAAATTCTAAGTAATAGTTGATGTGATTTTTCAATATGATTGGTTGTACACTAATGTACGTGTCGACCTAACCTGAAGACTTGACCGGCTTTAACAAGTTCGGAAAATGAGTTAATGGATGACTTAGTTTGTCGGTAGGTTTGATTTTGGCCTAGCTTGATTGATTTTGACCTGGTTTGACCGAGTTGGGATGACCACGAGAATTAGTCGACTTGACTTGACCTTAGGTTGACCAAGACCATACTTTGACCTGATCATAAGGTAGCCAAGGTTGACGATAACAGACCATTAACCATATGTTATAAATTTTATGTATTTCTAATTGGAAGTAAATGTTTTAAATTTATGTCTTTCAAATGGGAAGTAAATGATTTTACTTTATGTTTCTACTTATGCTTCAGTTACACACTTCAAACCCTGTCTTTCGAGTTCGATAATCCGGGTCGAGTCACAGGTTCAAAAACCCGAGGTGTGACATTTATGCGGGCTAGGATAGGCTCAGGTTTGAGTAGGTACGAGTAGGAACCAGGCGTGATTTGAATTGGTTATGGGCTGAACTGGCTCTAGAATTGGACTAGTTGTATTGTGATTAACTCTAACCTAAAGGCTCTATTTGGTTTTGTCTGGGCTGAGCTAGACTGGGCTAATGAGTTAGGTTGGGTTACAGTGACTAAGTAGGCTTAAGTAAGTTTAAAGAAGTGGGTTTGAGCTAAAGAAATGACTTAAGTGAATAAGAAGGGTTTAAGTGGGTTGAATGGGCTTAAGTAAATGCCATGGAGATAAGTACTGTTTTAAGTTTGCACAACCACTAATGGCCTTAGCTAAGCCTAATACTTGAAGAGAGGGGTTATATAACCGCTTAGAGAGCCCAATAAAGACCCCTTTTTGTGGCGATCATATGAAGATCATGCAAGAGTTGATTTTTGTATATGATGTTCTATATGATGAGGAGAACATACTCACTTGAAATCAACCCGTTCTAAAACTTTTAGTCTCATAAAAAATTTATTGGGAATCAGCGGTCAAAAAAAAGAAAAAGTTTAAAACTTACCAATTTTTAACAGCTAATTTGAGGGGGTTAGAAGTTATAGAACGAGTTGATTTTTGGTTATGATGATATACAGAACGAGGAGAACACCCACTTAAAAAATTAACCCTTGGATCTTCTGTATATGGGCCCCCACAAAACGAGGGTTCTCTGTAAGGAGGGGGCTATATAACCCCTCTCATACTTGAAAGTGAGGACAGTGGGTCTTCTTCTCCACTCCTTATTTTACACAAATAAAAAGAACACATTGATTAATTAACAATTACCGAGTGTAAATCAAAACATTAGCAAATCTGAGTTACGACCTTTGTCACCTACGCTCAATGTGCTCGATCTAAAAAAACTTTAAATCACTAATCTTCACGTCTATGATATTACACCCTTTACCCATCTTTGTTTTCTGATAAACTAAATTTTTTTGAGCATAAATGGAAAAAATTAAATTAAAGAAAATTAATTACAACTAAAAAGGTGATCTATCATACATATCATCCTCAAACTCCAAAGTTAAGCTATACAAAAAGACAATCCCAGTTATAAATATAAGAAGAAGACAGTCCCTATTGTACTGAATCGCACGTTGTCGTTATTATATATGCATATTGTATGATAAATTATCTAACATCCATGTTATCATGCCTTTTTTCATTACTGTTTATCTGGTGATCCGAATACCTACCTCATTATATTTGATGAAATCATGATCTGCGTTTGTTGGTAACGATCTTTGCTATGCCCGTTATGGTGACCTCATTCGTCTTTTGGAGACAATGTTAATGGCTGTTTTTTAGCGCTTCTAATTACACACTCATTACGGTGTATATATGTCTTAATGTAATTGGGCATGAGTCCCCTCCTATTAATAAACAAATAAAAATAAAGAGCTTTTAGCCATTTTCCCTACGCCATGTTTGGATCGCGGGAATAGAATCACATTCCTGGAATGCTATTCTTGGGAATGATATTCCCTTATTTTACGTTTGGTTCAACCAGGAATATGAATATGATTCCTGCTAGGGGTGTCAACGGGACGGTTCCGGATCGGAACCTAAAGGTTCCAGATCCGGTCCCTTTAACAAAAAGCGGTTCCGGATCCTTTCGGTTCCGGTACCTGAACCTTAATTGGTGGTTCCGGATCCGGTACCGCTAGGATTCGCGGGTACCCGATACCAGTTTTTAATTATTATTTTTTTATTTTTTTCACATAAAACCTATTTATATTTTGTATTTTGTATTTTCGTATTTTATTTAATTATAAAATTTATTTTATTATGAAATTTGTTATATAATAGTCATTGGTTTCTTTTTTTAATTAAAAATATTTAAAAAATTATTATATAATAGTAAATTAAACTATAAAATTATAAAATTTATACGGAACAGGGTACCCATTGGGTGGATCCGAAATGGATCCGAAATTAAACGGATCCAAAATGGGTAGATCCGAAATGGATCCGAAATTTATCGGATCTACAAAATGAGGTCCCGGAACCGTAAAAAACGGTTCCGGTACCGGTTCGGTTCCGGGTACTTTGGTACCCATTGACACCCCTAATTCCTACCACATTTCTATTCCAGTGGTTGGTTCATGCAGGAATAGGAATCCAAAAAATGCTAATTTTTCCCTTATACCTTCCAAATGTATACTATACTATTAAAAACAAGCATGGAAACAAAAAATTAATTCATATTTTTCATAACAAGTATAGAAACAAGAACTCAATTCATATTTTTCATAACTCATATATACTCATTGACTTTTTTACCCTTTTAATCATGAAGTTAGATTGAAGTCACGATTAAGAAAAAGAAAAAAAGAAGAAGAGAGGTTGATGTGTCTAAACATGGTTTGGGATTGTATTTGTAAATAATGAAAATATGTAAGGGTAAGATTGTCTTAAAAAAATATCATGATTGATTCCGGGGGGAATGACAATCCTACCTCCCCCCACGAGATTGCTATTTCCCTTAAATGGGAGATCTCACATTCCCGAGAATGTGATTTCGGCCTGATTCCGTGAACTAAACACAAACTTAGAATCCATTCCTGCAATCCAAACATACCACTAAAGTTATTAGTTGTTAACTGCACGAAGGCCACATGGCACACCAAAAGTGTTATACTAAAGTTATTAGTTGTTCTCTAATTTTTCATTAGCTAATTCAATAACGGAGTGAAGTTACTTATCTCATGGTTGAATTCAGATTATTAAATAATCAGCCAATAAAAATGGAGGTAATATGCACAATGGGTGCATAAAAATGGTTCTCAAACAAAGTGCTATATTGTCCACCCTCCGTTCCCTCCTTTTTCATTAACCAATTCATTAACGGAGTGAATTCAGTCATTCACTCAAATGCCTATAGCGTATTTTCCTTCTTTCATGAATCCTTGATTAAGAAGCACGGATATGGCTAAAGGATATAAAAACAGACACAAATATAGATAAGACACAGATTTTATTTTCATAATTTTTTAACTAAAAATACTACCAAAGACAACGACACGACATGGATACTATTCTATTAGGGAAGTGCCTAATAGCATTGTGTCTGCTCAAATGGACGAATTCACCAATGAAGCTGATTTATTGTCTCAATGCGGTGGGTGTACAATACGTCCATTATCCAGCCTACCGCCTTTATACGATCAACCTCACCATCCTTCGATCGCATAACACCCAACGGTCAAAGGATGAGGAGGGTACTGTTCAAACTAGCACTCGAGATTTGGACCCAGATTCTGCTACGTGGCACTACAAATGGTGACTAACATCATATGTCGATGGGGTCCATCAAATTCGGGGTACACCGCGACATTACTCATTCATTTAGATGGGGTCGGTTATAAATGTTGATCAGTAAGAAATGAAATTGTAAATGGCGCCACTGTCTATGAAATGTTTTTTTTTTTTTTTTCTCAATCAGAAAAACTTGATGCTGCAGCAAATAATCTCCTCAAATACCGCCAACTGAAGATGAACTTCTCTTCTCCCCGCATTTATCTGAAACCCTAAAAGGTCTTAACTCTCGAATTACCGACATCTCTATCCCTGTAAGTACAGATTCTTTGCAGATCTGATCGTGCTTTAACCATTTCTGTAGTAACTCTCTTCTTCTTATGCTTAAATCTCAATGCATGATTGATTTGGTTATTTAATTCTATTCCTTAATGAGTTTGTTTGCTAGATCTCAACGTTATCTCTGCTTTATGAATCGCTATGAAATTTTCAAAATAGGGATTTTCATGTCTTCGTAATCAATTTTCTTTTTAATCACATTTGGTTTCTATATTTGTTCATCTCTCCTTATGCCTTTGTAGTTGTAATTTGTTATTTTTGGGGAGAATGAACCCGTATCAGATTGAGTGAACAAACATTGAATTGATAAACGATCGAATTCAAATCGTTCTTGATAATGGGTTTAGTAATATTTGTATTGTGGTCATATGATTATGATGTCTCTGATTTGTACTAGTTAAGTGAAGTGGCGGAGGAGGCCGTTGCCGCCCTGTTATTCTTCATTTTTTTTGTTTGATAACCAAAAACGTTATTGAAAAGGCCGAACCTGCAAAGTGTGAACAACCGGCAGTTGCTGAGCTGCTATTCTTCATTGATTTACAGTCTTAGTGTGCAAGTGTTAGCAGAAATTGTTGGTTTAGATAATCTGGTCATATACAATGAAAGGATTTCAATAAAAAGAAGTTGAACAGTTCAGGTCAAAAGCTCTAGAAAGAATAGGGGAAGGCTGAAAAGAACATTGATCAACGTAGAGGAAAATGAATTGAAGGCGTCTGTGTTAATGGAGATCTTGATTTTCTATTTCTTTAATGCCAGAAAATAATTGTTTAACTGTTTCAATATAGTTGATCAAAGGCTTGTTTTGTTGTAACAAGAGCCTGATCAGGTCAGAAATTTGGAGCTAGTATACTTTTATGGTGATGATGTTCATCTTTTCTCAAAACCAATGTTGTCTTTAAACTTTGTGAGCTTTCTCCCATAAGGATACCTACTTAATGCAATGACATCCAGTCTTGCTGGTACAAGAAACAACTGATCCTAATAAATCTTTTCAGTATTTATTTATTTACTGAATAATGAACTCATTGAATTATTTTGTTGTTAGGCTTGAATGAAAACTCAAGCTTGCAGTACATCAATCCTGAGAGATTGTTGTAAGATCTAGTGTTCATGTTCCTTTTCTCTATAAGTAGCTAATTATACCATTCGAATTAACTATAGGTAGACCGAATCATGTAATAAACCGTTACTCTGATGGGGTCCAAATGCAGTTTTTGTGAAGGAGCTAAGAGACCATGATATCCGATTCTTGAAGCTGTCTAGAAGGGATTACACTTACTTGTTTTTTCAGTACAAGTAGCTATAGGGTTTTGGTTTACCAGGGTTCAGTAATTCCTTTGCCCTAAGTTTTATGTACTAGTCTCTTTTGAAGTCAAGTAGTCAACGATCAATTAAGTATGAATTCATTGCTCTCTGCATTGTTGCAACTTCTCCTCGTGAACTTGGTGAGTATATGGTGCATATTGTCTACCATATCATATTAGCATAGGCTGCACACATTGTCCGTGTACTTACTATGGTTGTTCGTGCTGCACTTCTTGACATGCATTGGCTGCTAGCATAAATTGATGATACCAATACCTTAATCTATCTGTTGATCAACAAGTGCAGTATCTTTCGTATGGGATGCACCCTTACGTGTAGCGAAACAGGCCTGCCAATTTAAGATGGCATTATAATCTTGCACATGTACGGATTTGCAGCTTGGCTAGAGTTTCATTTATTCTTTAACATAATTTGGACAAAATGATAGTTTTGGACTAGCTTTTGGGGATTGCATGATTAAAGTGCCATCCAAATAGAAAAAATCTTGTTTATTATCTCTGGTTTCTAACAACAGTTGTTTTCAATTGTATTTGTCCTGATGATTTGTTTAATTGACAGCTACAAGTCCAACATCAAAATTGTCTTTGACAGTACATAATAAACAGTTGAAGCTCTATCTGTCACTTTATCTGGGCCGTTGTGTTTTTCTTGAAGAATGGATTCAGAATCTGTCGATTCATCATCTTCACCGCCTGTTAAATCCCCAGCTATTCAAACTCCTGTTGTTTCCGGAGAAGATAGCTCTACTCATGATACACCGACACCTTCATTATTATCTGCCTCTGGCATATCATCGTGGGCCAAGAGTCTGAAAATTCCACAACCCTTAGCGGCAACAGAAGAGGACACACGTGCCGGAAATGCTGGCAAGTCAACCTTTTCACGGTTTACCAGTGGGTTTGGTTTGCTGTCTCCAAAAGATCCCGTGCCAGATGAGAGTGCTGAGGGCACATCAACAGCCACAGAAACTGGTGTTCTTGGATCCTTCACGAAAGGGTTAGTTGACTCATCTAGGAATGCAGTGAAAGCTGTGCAGGTCAGGGCTCGACACATTGTATCCCAGAACAAAAGAAGATACCAGGTAACATACTAAAGTTAGTCCAGTTTGCATCTCTTTTATTTTAATGTCACTTAATCTAGCAAGCAATTGATGATTCCCTTTCATTCTCAAATGTTTTTGGGCAACAATCTGCTCAGGATAGACTTTCTAGTATAATGGTCTAGCAGCTCTGCTACAATACACACCAATAAAACAAAAAAAGAAAAGAAAAGAAGGATTTCCTTTCTAATTTCACATTTCTCCATGTGGTTCCATCTGATTTCTAGTTGCTCTTACCACTTCATCCTGTAAATCTTGTGACCTGTCTTAATCTGAAGTTTCAAGCATGCGGTAGTACTCAAATTCGTTATTTATCCCTCTGGTGGATTTTCTTTTTTTCTGGAAGAGCGTAAAAGATTATCTGAGCTATTGTAATTCTTTTAGTATATATATAGGGGGAGGATATATAGCCCCCCTATATAACCCCCGCTTGTGGGGCCCACATGCAATGCATCCAGGGGCTGATTATTTGAGAGAATGATGTACATGGTGAAGACTGAGGAGAACATACTCACCTGAAATCAGCTCGTTCTAAAACTTCTAACCTCAAGTCTGCCCGTTCTAAATCATTGGTCAAAAAAAGGTTTTAAAGCTTACCAATTTTTAAGGGATAAGTTTAGGGGGTTAGAAGTTTTAGAACTAGCTGATTTTTTAATATGATGATATATATAGTGAAAAGAACATCCTCTCAAAAAATCAGCCCCTGGATGCATTGCATGTGGGCCCACAAGCGGGGGTTATATAGGGGGTCTATATAACCACCCTCATATATATATAGTTTTTAGTGATAAAAAAATTTCTTCATTGTTTGATAAGAGTTTCTTCTTGTTTGATACATCATAATTTTATTCATGGTTTTATATTCCTTTCCAGGAAGGAGGATTTGATTTGGATATGACATATATCACTGAGAATATAATTGCCATGGGGTTCCCTGCGGGTGATATGAGCTCTGGTTTTTTTGGATATGTTGAGGTAAATAATTACTATAGTTTTGCCCAAATGTTTAATAGTTCAGGCTTGTAAGTATTTTTATTTATACTAGTTTAGAAATGTTATGCAGGGGTTCTACCGCAACCACATGGAAGAAGTGATAAAGTTTTTTGAAACACATCACAAGGTAAACTATGCAATTTTGATTACTTTCAGGGCCATGACTGAATATCATGATGACGCAATATTTTGATTCTACTTAGTTTTTTGCTTGGTCGGTTCTCCAATGGCAATCTAGCTATGCTTTTATTATCTATTTTATGGCATGGTTTAGTTGTAGCCTCTTGATGATGTTTGTGGGCTATTTTAGCACATAATGATGTAATCATTAAGTTGTTCCTGCTAGGTCATACTTTTCTTATATGTTGCCATTTGTAAGAATGCCTCTTAAATTGTAAATTTCAGTGGGTGCATGTACTGTCGTATCTGTTAATCCAATTAAAGTTCATTTTCTTAACTAAACACTTCTTGTATGGCGTACTGATGAATCTTACATTTGTAGGGAAAGTACAAAGTATACAATCTTTGCTCAGAGAGGCTGTATGATGCATCGCTATTTGAGGGAAAGGTGCAACGTTTATTCCATATTTGTTTTTTTTTTTTTTCTTCTCATGGGACTAAATCCTCACATTTTTGTAACATGAATGAGTGAATTCTGATCTCGTTATATAACTGGTTGAGGCATCCATTTTTTGGGCTCGTTTAAGGTAACATTGGATGGTTGCCTGGTTGGTGTTTTTGTTACCTATACACTGCTGTTGACATCTAAGAGCAGTATGCCCGTTTGGTCCCTCATTGAGGCTGTTCTCGTGTTTGATCAAATTATGGAAAAGACATCTTTAGCATCTTTTCTTTTTCTTTTAACTTTTTGTTTCCTATTCATTTCCAGGTTGCATGTTTCCCATTCGATGACCATAATTGCCCTCCAATCCAACTTATAATATCATTTTGTCAAAGTGCATACTCTTGGTTGAAGGAGGATATTGAGAATGTGGTTGTTGTGCACTGTAAGGCTGGCATGGCAAGGACAGGGCTAATGATCTCTAGTCTTCTTCTATTCTTGAAGGTGAGAGTTTTATTATTAGTAATTGTCTCATGGAGATTGCTATTATAATTATATACTAGTCTTCCTTATACCTCTCTTTGCAGTTTTTCCCGACAGCTGAGGAGTCGATTGACTATTACAACCAGAAAAGATGTTTGGATGGGAAGGGGCTTGTTCTTCCAAGTCAGATTGTTAGTCTTTTTCAGCTACATAATAATGTCAGCTTTTGAGGCATCATATGTTTCCCATATCTGATTAGTGCTTTTTTTTTTCTTTTCTCTCTTAGAGGTATGTCAAATATTTTGAGCGCATCTTAACATACTTCAATGGTGAAAATCAGCCTGGGCGTAGGTATTATCTCTTGACACTATCACTATATAAAAGTTTGACTCTTGTTATTTATTTCTTAAACCACATCTTGATTAGATCCTTCTTTACGAATGTTATGTTTTCACTAGGTGCATGCTTCGGGGATTTCGGCTTCATAGGTGTCCCTATTGGATTAGGCCCTCCATTACCATCTCTGATCATAATGGTATTGCCACGTTAATTTTACCTGTCTTTCTGTTTTTGAGTCCAATTCCTGATGATACTTCATGTCCTTGCAAAAGTTCTGTTTTATCCTCTTTGTCTGAGCATCTTTTAGGAATCTTGTTTCCATCATCTGGATTACTTTTGCTTTAATCCTCATTATCCCTCTTGTTTTTATATCTATTAATTAAAATAGTACCATACAAACTAATAGCAATCGCAGCAAATAATTATATTCACAGAAAAAATAAATTAATTGGGTCAATCTTTTTTATAAATAGATGTATAATGGACAACATGTTCTATTTGCTTCCACCATGCTCTTGGACACGTGCATAACTGATGTAGATAAACTAGTACAGAGAAGGTCCATGCTTCACTATCTCCATATGACTTCACCACCATTATATTTTCTTTTCTTGTGCTATTCTCGCAAGCCAACAATACTCCTCCTTAGCGTTTTGGTTGATACTTGAACTGGCAAGCTGCAGAGAATATCATGTTGTATGATTTAGGGCTTACTCAAGTCATTCACAGCAGAATATGAGTGGATTAAAACCTCCACAAATTTTGCAGATTTCTTACACTCGATGGAGTCGAAGATAATATTTAATTTCTTTTCCTGATTGCAAGTAAGGAGATACAACATACTGTTGAAGAGCTGTGTTGCCCCCAGAGGAAAAGAAAAACACAACTTATCTGGACCTATGATTTGTGTAGCATAGCCAAGGAAAGGAACAATTTCTCAGAGAATTTTCCCTGATGGCCGAAGGAAACGTTAGACAATTTGGCTTTTGTGTTGTTTCCAGACTTTTGCATTCACAACAGCTAATGATATTTGCAAGTTGTTGATGTTAATTCTAAATGATTAACTGTTTCTTTGTAATCTCATTTAAATGTATTTATAGTAATGGTTGTTGATACCTGTCAGCACTAAATGGTGCCAGCTCATCATTGACAGCTACTTGGTATTCAAATTGTACAACATTAGTTAGTTCATGTTGAATTTTCTTTTCTTTTATGTAGCTAAAAGTTAGGATGTAACAGAGATATTTGTCAATCCTCAGGAGTTCTTTTCTCTACAAAAGCGCATCCAAGGACTAAGGATCTAATGGTAAATATTTTAACTGTCAATTTAGTGATTTTTTTCCTGGTCATTGTCAATTATTTTGTTGCACCATAATTTATTCCAATTATCAATTGATTATACTAATCTGTCATTCATATCTTTCAGTCTTGGATTCTGTAACAGCTTATTACTTTTAGTTCCATAAGAGTGCACGAGATTTTTTTATTTTTTTTTAATTTTGTGCAATGGTACAAATATATAGCTGTCTGTGCGAGGTTGTATGAATTAATTATTTGATCATGTATACATTGATAAATACACAAACAGATCAAGTTTCATGCTTTCATGTCCATCGTAAATTACAGTGCATTTCACACTGCTGAGTTTTCTGTCTATGTTAACCTTAAAAGCATCAGGGATGGCATGTGTTATGGTTGGGTCATTTGTTGAGTGGATTTTAGGGAAGCACTAGAATGCACATGGTTAACAGCTAGTTGTGATCGAGGCAAATGTAGAAAAAGTGCAAAAGTTAGATTGCAAATAATGCGAATTGATGTTTTTACGCTTTTCCATAAAGTGGTAAATGTGGACCAACCATTTTGCTACTAGTGTTGCATTCATGATAGTGGAGTTATTAGTCCGATCATCTTTCGGTTTATCTCCAAAGAACTGCGTGATCAAATTATCAATGTTAATTATCTAACTGTGATTTCATCAGGGACATGTTTAAGCATGGGTTTGCTGAATTGTCTATATACAAATGAAAAAAGTACGAGATTTTTGATTGCTATTGTTTTATCTGAGCATCCTCTATTTGCTCCACTTATATTGATGTTAAAGCGAATTTTGAAGGAAATATTTTGCTTGAACCAGATGTCATTGTTTACATTGGGTAATAGGTTTTTTCCATTTCTTATGCAGCCAGAAGATTTTTGGTTTAGTGCACCAAAGAAAGGGATCATGGTCTTTGCATTGCCAGGGGAACCTGGTCTGACAGAGTTGACTGGTGACTTCAAAATCCATTTTCATGACCGCCAAGGAGATTTCTACTGGTTTGTAAACAGTCTATTCTTTGGTTTTTGTTTTCTTCAAATGAGTTGGTGATTAGGTCAATCGACATCTCTGTGGATGTTATCCTGATTAAAGGAGTTACTTATTTCATCTTTCTATTTATTCGAGTTTGTCCTCAAACTTGTTATTGACATTGCTGGCAAGTTACTGTACACGTAGGGAGGTAAAAAGATGAGTTATTGTTTATATTTAACAAACAGTGGATTTTCGTCGAAGTTTAAACTCTACTCCTTAATCAGCCATTAATTACTGGAAAGACTAGATTCATTAATTATTGGAAGTTTAAACTCTATTTCTTGTATAAAATTTCTTTTTAGTTTTTTCCATTCTTTTACTCTTAAAAAAAAAAGAGTTTATTGGAAAGAGTACATTCATTTCCTTTTTATGTTCTTGTTAACATCATGAGTAAAATGATGTGGCATATGCTTGGTTCTTCTTCTGTCTTCCTCAAGAATCACCAATAATATGGGTGTCCCATTCTTATGGACTAGAGTACAATCTTTAAGTACCTCTTGGATGATAGATGGAATTGATCATTCATTGTGGTTATGCTAATGTTTTCATTTCTCTGAGTCCCTACTGATAGGTAAATCTTCATGTCTTTCAGTTGGTTGAATACGACTATGACAGAAAATAGAAAAATCTTAAGCACATCCGATCTTGATGGTTTTGACAAGGTATGACAGCACACCCATTATGTAACATCTGAAGAGAAAAGAGGTCTTGTTGGTTTCTCAAGTCATTACTCACTGTCGCCCTTTCAATGATTTATTACCCCTTTTTTTCTTTTATTTTGTTTTCATCTTTGTGTTTCTGTTGGTCTTTTCTTAATTTTCTGCATACAAACTGCGCTTTTCAGAGAAAACTGCCTTCACCTGGATTCCAAGTTGAGGTTGTGATGATAGATTATGATGGTACGATTCCAACCAAGTCCAAAACTGAAGCTGCCAACAAGGAATCAGATGGAAGCTCTGGTGCCGGTCCTGCCACAGGTGATCAGAGTGCACCAACTTCCAAACCTAGTAAAGGCTCCGAAAGTCAGGATAAGGATGATGTTTTCTCAGACAGTGAAGCAGAAGACAGTGGGTCTTCAAAGAGTAGGCGGGGTCCAGGACCTGCTACTACTGCTACCACCAATCCCAAAACCGGCATCACACCAGAGGTAATGGCAGTCGTAACACGTCGGATTGAACATGTTTCACTGAGAAGTGACGGACCCACACAGAACCCCGGAAGCGAATCGAAACGTGATGGGGATGGTGTTGCATCGTCTGGGCTTGAGGTTCCTAAGTTGGATTCTATCGAGGCAAGTGATTTCAAGGCAATTGCCGCAGATGCTTCTGTTTTTACTTTTGGTGACGATGAAGATTATGAAAGTGAGTGAGTTAGGTGTGGTGGCAATGGTGAACTGAGCTGAGGATTGATTCTCAAAATCTTTGTAAAGTGATTTGTTTAGGATATGAATGCATCTCTTTCGGAGCCAGCCCGGACCGGATGGTTCTTGATATATTAATGTCTTATTACTCTTGCTATCCAAATTACTCTTGTAAGAGCATCCACAGTGGTAAGGTAAATTTGGATTTTACCTTATCTCACTTGCACAGTGGGTAGGCTAAAATAAGAATTTTAGCCTACGAGACTCGGAGATAGGCTAAAATTGGCCTTCTGGAAACAAGTCTCCAGATATATTTACGGGGCGTAGAACTGACACTGCGTCCAATGGGGCGTAGAGGTAAGAGCACGTCCCGTATTTTTTTGCTTTTAAAAATTACATGGGGCGTGGAGATAGCCCCACGGCCCATGCCAAGCGTGGTGGTAGCACCACGCCCAGCACCAGGCGTGGTGCAAGCCCCACGTCCCACTAATATTTATATATATATATATATATATTAAATCAATTTCAATCCCACGTATGGCTTTTTTTTATTACTACATAGAGAAGGCTGATCTAAGGGTTGATTTGTGGTGACAATGATCTCCTCACCGTGTAGATCATCATATGTCAAAATCAACACATTCTAAAACTTCTAACCCTCTCAAATCATCTCATCAAAATCTTAAAAAAATTTATGTTTTTTAAGCTTTAATTTTAGTACAAATATGTAACTAACTTTTGATGAGGTTAGAAATTTTAGAATTGGATGATTTTCGGGTATGATGAAGTATAAGGTAAGGAGATCATTTTTACAAAAAAATCAGCCTTTAGATCCTTTCCGTGTGGGCCCTATGTGATTGGGGTTTAGTGGGGGCATCTTTTTAGTTTTTACAAAAAAAAAACCATTTTAAAAAAAAAAAAAAAAAATTGCTAGGCGTGGAGGAGGCTCCACGCCTAGCATCAGGCGTGGTTCTTAAACCACGCCTGATATATTTTATTTTTTTTTAATTTTTTTTACTTTTTTTAAATTACGATTATATCCTTTAAATTAGTTTTTTATTAATTTCTCAAATTTTTTTAAAAAACTACCACTGTGCATGAGGTTCTCGTAAGCTAAATAACAGTAAGGTAAAATAGCTTTTTACCCTACATCACTGTGGATGCTCTAAACTCATTCTAATTTGTATGATAAAGATTATGGATCGTAACTCTACTTTTATTATAAACAATTGAATTGACCCAGTTTTGCAATCAAATAAGCGAAAAATGATTCTCCTCACTCATTGTAATTTGTGTGATAAAGTTTACTTTTTCCTCTTATATTTTCTCTCCCTTCACGCCTCCATTAACCAATGAAGTACAAATAGGTTAGTTAATTAGTCTCTCGATCTCTCTAAAATATTTTAAATCAAAATTTTGATTTTATTTTAAAGGTTGAAATTAATTGTTTGATTTTTTCAGTTAGACTTTTTATACACCAAAACCATTTTTACATAGTAAAGAGGCTGCATCAGTAATGGCTGATGCAGCGCCGTTTAAAATGGGAAAAAGGGAGGAAAGAGAGAGTTTGAAAAGGAGGGAGGGAAGCCGCCAGAAAGGGAGGGGCGTTGCTACAGCAACGTCATCACAATTTGTCTTCGGTTTTTAACTTTTTTAAAATAACGATTGTGTCCTATAACTTTATTTATTTATTTAAACTTGATTTACACTTTTCAGTGGGATTGGATGGAGTCGATCCAATGGCTGATAATTTTTACCACGATCTTCTCGACATTTAGATCACATCGTTAAGGGTTTTTTTAATAATAATGCGATGAACAATTTACACTATAGAATGTGGCTCAATCGACCGTGTTGGTCTAGCCAGTTCTCAAAATATATATATAATTGGTCTAGCCGATGCTTGTCTAGTCAACTCAATCAAGGTTGGCCTAGTCAATATTGATCTAGTCAACATCGACTCCCTCACTACATTGAAAATTCCTAGATCCGCAGTAATCGATCAGACTTGGTGAGAGTCTATCAAATTGGTTTTTGTTGAATATTTATTTATGATACACACCCTAAGCCTTCTATTTTTCTTTTCTTTTTCTCTTGCCTGTCTTTGCGTGGTGGATAATGGCTTCCCTGGGGATTTCACGACTCTATAAGATAGTTAGCTGACTCGGGATCGGTAGTTGGATCGGCAGTGATCGGTCGATCCAGCAGAATCTGTTGATCCATTCCGATCTCAACACGAACTAAAAAAGATTTAAAAAAGAAAAGAAATAATCGAAAAAATTGCCGAGTCATATTGGACAATCCCACGATCTTGGGCAATCTAGCGGAATCCAATTTTCTTTAATTTTGTGTATGATATGGTATTGTCTGGGATTGACCGAGTCGACTCATCAATCCTGTCGATCCCATCGATTTCGCACCAATCTAAAGAAGGATCTTCCGAGTCAAACTAATCCCAAAACGAGTTGGATGAGGATGTGGCCGAACAAAACGATTTAAGCCGATCCTGATACGATACTGCCGATCCCGCTCAGGATCCACGATCCGGCCAACCACGCTCTATATTTTCAAAGTTTTTCTTTTTGTATTTATCAAAATTTCTTGTAAATGGTGATCAACGTGTAGATTGGGTCTTAACAATTATGTCAATTATTATGGTAGACACGCTTATTTACGTAGACTCAATTTTTGTGGAGAGAAGATCCTCTGTCCTCGTTTACATGTGCCCTCCATGTGCCCATGTTGATTTGATTCGAATCAACTGTTGATTGTTTTGTAAGATTATTCTCTTTACTATAGATCATTCTCATAAAAAATCAGTTATTTTTAAAACTTTTAACCCCATTAGATGCTGATCGAAAATAAACGATAGTTAATGAACGATTTATTTTCAATCAACTTTTGATAGTATAAGATGTCTTAGAATAAATTAATTTATTTTATGAAAATGATCTATATGGCAAGGAAAACAATCTTACAAAAAAACAAGGTGTTGGTTCACCTCCATATGGGCCCCACAAGCTAAAATAAATATGGGCATATAGTGGGGCACATGCAAATGGGGACATAGGATCTGCTCTCGTTTTTGTGAGCCTGCATGGAGATGCTCTAATTAAGGTCATAAAGATGATCTTTTCACCACAAATCATCCTCATATAGAATCATCTATGATCCCCTTTTAAAAATTTTATCAACATCAAATGTTTGGTTTAAAATCAATAATATTTATGGATGCCCATGAATCACACATTAATAAAATATTTGATGGGATTAAAAGTTTTGAATATATGTGATTTATCAACCCTTGGATCTCCCTACGTGTTATGCCATCTTACCTCATTTTTACTTATTCTTACACCTTGTTTACAATAGCTTGTTGCTCCACATAGATATAACCCAAGGCCTAATTTTTTGTGGGGTTGATCTCCTCTTCACCTCGATCGTCCTCATAGAAAATCACTTCCCTTTTAAACTTTTAACCCTTTAAAGGGTTTATTAAAATTTTAACGGTAAAAATGGATAGTTTCCAAAGCTTATAATTTGGATACTTTTAATAGAATTAGAAAATTCAGAATGACGTCTTGATTTTTTATTTTTTTTAAGATGATCTAGATGGCGAGCAGACTATCCCCACCAAAATTTACCCCTTCTACCATGTTCATGTGGATCACCACCACCAAATCATCACTTCATCATGAAACTTCAATAAAAACCTGTGGTCCAGTACCGATTAGAAAATAAAAAAATAACAAGAGCACCAAACAGACGATTGACGTACGACCCAGGTTTTGATATAAGTCAACGTTTTTAGAAGTTGTGTAGTACTTGCAGGAAATGTTAGACGCATGCAAGTGCTTTGTGCTAATTAGTTGTCGCACTCTCTTGACACGGCAAAGTCACTACGTACTGGTAATCCATGCCGAGTCAGAGAGACAGAGAAATTTAATTAATATGATCACAATATGTAATTGTAACTCCTGTTTTTGTGCCTTCTCGGCACCTAATGATGAATACTACTTTATCTTCTACAGATTCGAAGAAAAAGAGATCTAGAGAGAGATATTTTTCCTTGTATAAAAGTAAGAACATGAAGACAGATTGAAGAAAGCAGTAACCAGCAAACAACAATTGATCTGCTATTTAGCTTCAAATTAATCCTGATCGATCCTACATTATTATTTCTAGTTATTAATTTCCCAGCTAGCAGCTAGCTACTCTGTATAGCAGAGAGATCCAGCATAATCTAGCTATAATCAATCATCATCAACATCATCATCATGTCAGTAGTTACTGGAATTCAAGGTCATCTGCTTGAGGTCACAGGTATTATATATGCATGTGATCTCTATTAATCCATTATTAACACATACACCTCGACCCCATGATCACCATATTATTATCTTTTCAGTTATAATTCGTTCTTTCATTCTTATTAATTGTTCTTCCTTCTTCTTTTCTTTTTTTTTCTTTATTGCAGTTGTTGGTTGTAACAGGTTGAAAGACACAGAATGGATTTCAAGGCAAGACCCTTATGTCTGCCTTGAGTATGGAGGCAACAAATTCCGAACCAGAACTTGTACAGGTAAACTAATTAACCACCTTATATATTTAAATCTCCCTCCCTCGATCGATTATCATTTAATTCTTGTTTTATTTATTAAATCTTTGCATATTGGTCTTTTCTTTTTCTGATTTTGAATTTGGTACAATTAATACATAGATGGTGGTAAGAATCCTGCTTTCCAAGAAAAATTCCTTTTCACACTCATCGAAGGGCTTCGAGAGTTGAGTCTTTCGGTCTGGAACAGCAATACCTTCAACCACGACTACTTCATTGGCAGTGGAACGTAAATTTCAGAACCCTAGCTAAACGGATTAAAAATTAAAACAGAGAAACCCTACCTTTTGATTTCGTTAATTCTCAAACTTTTCTAATATATATTTCGTTTTGATTCCGTTGTTTCTAGGGTTCAACTCCAGAAAGTACTTTCTCAGGGTTTTGATGATACAGCCTGGCCGCTACATAGTAGAACTGATGGCAGGTAAAGAATAGCCAAAACCATAGAATTTTTTTTTTTAATTGAACTATACCTAAAACCCTAGAAAATCTGTAAAACAACATTTTTTGTTGTTGTTATTCTTCAATTTCAGATCCTCTGGAGAAGTTCGTCTCATGTTGCATTACCAAAATGCTAATGTAAGTTTGATATCCCTATTTAGTTTACTAATAGCATCCTCTGATTAAGTCATGTATCAATACTAACTTCAAATTAAGTTTGTACGCTCATTTTCCGGAACTTCCAAATTTACACTTTCACTGGTTTGTTTAGGTATGCAAACTGTTCAATCAAAAATTCAAAATGGTAAATTCCTTTCTAAATAAAGGGTATATTTGACATTTAATAAATTCTAATGTTAAATCATGCATGATTTAATTCGAAATAACTCTACTATTCAATAAAAAATAGCTTTCACATAAACACTGAATTGACTCTTTCTCTTTAAATACTTTTATCTTAATTTTACATATAAAAATATGTTAAAGCTTATTGTTTATTTTTATATCATCATTAACATCACTTTCAAATAAACAAACTGATTATAAATTACTTTAGCTCATTTGACTTCCTATGTGATGCATACATTTACGCGCACGCGCTACATCCGCTAGTGCATTTATAAATTACGAACTGCAGGTTGCAACGTACGTAAATTCAAATATTTATGCTTTCTCATCATGTTGGGCAAATGCAGAAACCGGCCACACCAAGCTTTGCACCATCAGCACCACCTTATATGGCAGTACCACAAGCCACAGTTTACAGTGCTGCGCCGCAGGCATATCCTTACCCGCCTCCAACGATGCCCCCCTATTCAACTACGTCTTCTCCATATACCACATACCCACCTTATCCAGCAACTTATCCCCCATCTCCTTTCCATCCCTCTCCTCAACCAGTTGTTTATCCTCCTCCTCAGAGTCATCATCATATATACCCACCTACGACTTACCCTCCACAACCTTATCCACCTCCACCACAATCCACACCCTATTTTCCACCAGCAGGTAGCTTTCTTTAACCCTTCTTCATCTTTGTTTTTAATTTGCCCATCTGCTTCAATCTTAATTAGTCTTACCTACAATATATTGAGATTACATCTTTGATTCTTGTGGATTTGTGGGTGTCTTTATACGTATATATATATACAGGCCCGTATCCTGGATATCCACCGCCGCCCCCATATTGATTCTTGCTTAATTACGAGGTGCTTGTGCGAAAATGAACGGGCCGGTATGCTGATCAGGTGAAGAACTTGCAGCATCTAATCGTTCAGATCACCGGTCCTGCTGTGTACATTGCGTGATAGATTGCTGGCGGAGTCGACTTGTTTCTTTTGTAACATAATAATAAAGGTTTTGATTGATTCAGATAACAATTACCCACATTATACCTGTGGTTGAATTATTGATATTCTTGGTTTTTAAACTCTGCCATCTTGTAATTTAATCTTCCCGTGAATTCCTTTAATGGTTTTTTTTTTTGTTTGTTTTTTGTTTTTGTACGAGGGCGAAGACCAGAATAATTTTGTTGCGAAACAATCAAGAAAAAACAAAGTTTCACCCCCTTTCCAATGATTTTGGTTACGAAGATTTAGGCTGTGCTCGATCGCTATGTGGTGAATATTAGACAACTATAAAATGCCTGACAAATTATTAGTGGTGTTGAACAGTGGCGGATACAAGATTTTTTTTTTTCAGGATGGGCAAAGTGGTTAATCACAAAAACCTACCTAACCCATCAAACATTCGTTTGAATTAACAATATATTTATGAACAACTCTCAAATATCATAACTTTTAATGTGGTTAAAAGTTTTAGAATGATGTGATTTTTTATGAAGATGATCTATGTGGCGTAGAGATATTCCTTGCAAAAAATCAGCCCTTTGATTGTTTGCATGGTGGCCACATAAAACATTATCCTGTCGACAAAACCTTGGTTGCAAAACCCAATTCAAAGATAAAATCCATATAATTCCATCAAGGGAGCGGTTCTAGTGCCTTCACTATATTGCCATCACTGTGACATTTTTAGGCTACCATGGCTTGCAGAGCCCACATACAGATGAACTAAGGGCTGATTTTTTGTGATGATGATCTAAATAGTGAGGAGAACATCCTCACAAAAAATCAGCTCAGTCTAAAACTGACAATCCAGTCATCCAGCTTTTTAAAATATTGACGGTGAATATTGAATCATTCATTTTTACCATTAAATTGCAACAATGGATGAACGTTACAAGTTTTAGAATTAGCTGATTTTTGCGGTGAATGATGGACATAGTGAGGAGAACATTCTCACAAAAAATCAGTCCTCATTTGTATGTGAACCCCATAGGCCATGGTAACAGTGACGGCAATATAGTGATGGCACCGGAACTGCTCCCTAGATCATCTCCATGTAAAATTACCTAATTCTAAAACTTGTAATCCCATAAAAAGTTAGTTAAACTTATCAATAAAGATAGACGACTCATAAATAATATAACTTTTGATGGGTTAGAAGTGATCGAGGATGATCTAAATAGTATATGCCATCCAGATCGAAACTCAACCCCTGAAGCATCTTCGTGTGGAACTTACAACACATTGAGTTTTCTGATATTGGGCAATATTGTATCCCTCCTTAAATATGACATATGAGATATGATCTGCATAGACGTACACTTATTATTCATATAGCATCATGTGGATCCCATATGGAGATAATCCAAAGGCTTTGTTTTGAGTGACTATGTTTCTCCTCACCATATAGATCGACTTTAACGAAAATCACTCCATTCTAAAACTAGAAACCTCATCATTCATTGATTCCAATTAATTGTAAATGGATAGCTCAATTACCGTTGCTTTCCATAATAAGTGGATGATGGGGTGGCATGTTCTTGAATGGGCTTATTTTTTGTGATGATGATGATTTACATAGTGAAGAATACATCTTCATCGAAAATCAGCTCTTGGATCATCTCTCCATGTAGCAAACTCCGTAGTTCATATTTAAACTTAATATATGAATAACAATGGGATTAATCCTTTCTTGTGATACATAGAGGATTGTTTTGAAAAGTTGAGGGTAGGCAATCAATCGCCTACGTACCTTGCCTCTACGTGGATTTACCCTTACCATCGAAGGCACAAATTATCGCTAGTATTAAAGAAGACGTGACGTTTTGAACAAATATCTTTGCTGGGGTATTTCTTTGAAAGCCATCATCATCAATCGTTGCTATCCAAATTACACAAATTTGAAGAACGAGGGTTGCTAACTACAATGAGAACATATCCTCACAATTAACTTTTAGATGTTCCACAGCCTGGGTGTCGACTAGCAACACCTCTTAATGGGTGTCCTAATAAGCTTTTGTATGCGGTGATTCTAAGCAGGGCCTAAAAAGTCGAACAAGAACTTATTGGCAATAACTGAATGATTCTATGCAGGGCCTAAAAAGTCGAACAAGAACTTATTGGCAATAACTGAATCAACTTTGGCGACCATGCGCCACCATTTGAATGGTCAGAAGAGCTTACGTAGTCAACGGCCGCTTTGCAAATTTTATTATTTGACTTGACGAAAGCTTTCATTCGGGCAGAACGCAGAACCTCTCCATGCTGAGATTAATTAGAGACAAATAAAACATGACAAAGTCCTTGATTTTTTAAATTAAAAGGTTTTAACAATTTGACAAAGTCCACCAACTCCTTGCTCAATTGGTTTGCATTCCTCTTCATGACTTAGGAGGTTGTAGGTTCAAACTTTACAGGCTGTAGTATTGCCACAAGGTTTGACCCATGTAATTAATTATGTGCAAAAATTATATGCACCTATTTTAAACAAGAAAAACTCAACTTTATATTATTATTATTATTATTATTATTATTATTATTATTATTAACTTCCTCACATGTATAAAAGTCATATATAAGACCTAATCCATTCAATTTCTAATGAGAGCGGATCTATATATATTTTTATTCATATATTAAGTGTACATTGCTCTATGGGATCTACATAGAGATAATTTAAAGGTTGATTTAAAGTTAGGATATCATTCTTACAAAAAATCAGTCAATCTTAAAACTTTCAACACTATTATCCATTGAATGAAATAAACGCTAATAGTTCAAACACCATTGATTTTCAGTAATTTTTAATCACTGGATGATAGAATTACAAATTCTAAAATGTATTAATTTTTTGTGAGGGTGATCAGCGTGGATCGAAATCTCTAACTTTTCAAAATTCCTTCGTCAATTGTTGTGAATGATTGATTTTTTCTATATTTCTTTGCGACTTAAAATTCGTAGGGGCATTATGAAGCCTTCTTCTAATATTATTGTTTAAAAAAAACAGGAAGTCAAAAAGATTGAGATACACAATTTGTCTTGATTTCTTCTCATCAACAACCATGAGTTTTCAAACAAAAATGTTAATCATGTGAGTTATTTTGGTCATGTCATTTGACTAAGTTGTAGGGGTACATCTAACTCTTAAAAATATTGAGAAAAAATGTCAATTTAACCATAAAATTAACAAACAAAAATATACAAAATTTGAAAATAAAAATAAGACAGAATAAAAAAATAAAATAAAACAGAACCAAATGGGCGAACTACATTTAACCATAAAATTAACATACGATATAAAAATATTTTAAAAAATTTAAAATGAGTAGAGAATTTTGAATTGAATGGAGAGAAATTGCATAGAAAACTACTTGTTAGAACTTAATTATCCAAATTGTAAGTCCGTCGAAAATAGAATAGAGAGAAATTACAAGTAAATCATTAATTTGACGCCGCTTGTTTATAGGAAGTGTGTAGTAGTATACAACAGGTATTGACGCGGCACTGCCACTACTTGTTGTTTTAAACAATTAATTTCACGCGGAGACTGAGACTCGAAAGAAGAGAGTATAGAAATTGACTTTCTGTTTAATAAATTTGCGTCACCATTAGATAAAGAGGGACTTTCCCTTAAAAAGTACATAATTTCGATCAAAATTCTTGCTGATTCTACTCCAATCCTAAGATCCCATCATCCATGTCTTCAGTTTCTGGAATTCATGGTCAGCTGCTTGAGGTCACAGGTATGTCTAATAAAATCCCATTAAAACTCAGAATTTGATAGATTCTGGTTCAGTGTTTCTTCTTCTTCTTCTTCCTGGTTTTCCTTTATTGATTTTTTTTTTTTTTTATCTCTGGGTTGCAGTTGTTGGTTGTAACAAGTTGAAAGATACAGAATGGATTTCAAGGCAAGACCCTTATGTCTGTGTAGAGTACGGTAGCACCAAAAATCGAACCAGAACTTGTACAGGTAACCTAGATTATAACCAACTTCAGATCTGCTCCCTTAATCATCATTTAATTCTTGTTTTATTTATTAAATCTTTCTGTGGGTTTTTTTTTTCTGAATTTTTTTCTGATTTTGAATGTAGATGGTGGTAAGAACCCTACTTTCCAAGAAAAATTCATTTTCACACTCATCGAAGGGCTTCGAGAGTTAAGCGTTTCTGTCTGGAACAGCAATACCCTCACCTACGACGACTTCATTGGCAGCGGAAAGTAAATTTCAGAACCCTAAACAGATTAAAAAATCAGAGAAACCCTACCTTTTGATTTTACTCTCAAACTCATTCTTTCTTTTTTGTTTTGATTCTGTTGTTTCTAGGGTTCAACTCCACAAAGTCCTTTCTCAGGGTTTCGATGATACAGCCTGGCCGCTACAGACTAAAACTGGCAGGTAAAAAATAGCCAAAGCCCTAGAATTTTTTATGTTCTTTTTAATCTGTAGAACCCTAGAAAATCTTGACATCAACTAATCTCAAAAACAACATTTCTTTCTTCAATTTCAGACACGCTGGAGAAGTTCGTCTCATATTGCATTTCCCAAATGCTAATGTAAGTTCGTCTCATTTTCGCCAAACTTGCAAAATTCCCCTTTCTTCTAAGGCTGTCTTTGATAGCATTTGCATTTTCAATTCCACGGAATTGGGGGCCACTCACTTAAAAGATAGTTAGTTTTCAATGGAATAGGCTTCCTTGGCCCCAAAGAAAATAATTCTGCATATTTCTGCCGAACACACGTATTTTCTATTAAACATAGCCCAAGTAAAATGTATAATCAAAACTGTAATTTCTTTTCTTAGTAGAGGGTATATTTGGCATTTGATGAATTTTTTTTTTTTGTTAAAAACATTTGATGAACTCTAATGGTATATAGTTTAAAGTCTAACATCATATGAAGTTAAACGACTTTAAATAGCATGATTCAATTCGAAATAACTCTAATATGAGCCACGCAATGACTTTCGGAAAATGCTTGGCATACCAAACATTGGTAACAAAAAACATTTCTAAGTGAAGTGGAGGCTGAAATGGCGACGTCACATTTGAATACTTTGTTTTGACTAAGTCTCCTTCACAACTGCCACATCATTTGGAGTTCATTTTGGGATGAAATTTTTGGATAGCATTACTCATAACTTTCACATCAATACACAATAACGCATATTAAAGTTTATTGTCTGTTATGTATATCGTAAACATCACTTTCGCACCCTTGCAGAAATAAATTCAACAAGTAAACTTCACTTTGGCATATCTAACTTCCTAATGTAACGTACACCTGTAAATGCACCTACCACCCACTAGTGCATTTATAAATTAAGAACAGGTAGAAAAAAAAATATTCAAAAATTTATGCTTTCTCCTGTTGGGCAAATGCAGAGACCCGGGACAACGTTTGCACCATCAGCGCCACCCTATATGGCACCAGCTGCACCACAGGGCGCAGTTTACGGTGCTGTGCCGCATGCAGCTACTTACCCTCCAACAATGCCCTATTCAACAGCGTCTCCATATTCCACATACCCACCTAATCCAGCAACATATCCCCCATCTCCTTTCCAGCCTCCTCAACCAGTTGCTTATCCTCCTCAGAGTCATATATACCCACCTGTAACTTACCCTCCACAACCTTATCCACCTCCCCCACAAGCCACACCCTATTACCCACCAGGTAACTTTCTTTAACCCTTCATTTTTGTTTTTAATTTGTACATCTTAAATCTTAATCTTACCGTTTAGATTACATCTTTGATGCTTGTGGATTTGTGGTTGTCTTCATACGTACAGGCCCATATCCTGGATATCCGCCGCCCCCATATTGAGATGCAGTCATTGCTTATGCAGTGCTTGTGCGGAGATGAATGAGTATGCTCAGTTGAAGAACTAAGCCAGCTTATAATCGTTCAGATCATTGGTCCTGTGCACATTGGTTGATAGATTGCTAGAGGCTACCTGTTTCTTTTGTAACATAAAGGTTTTGAGTTGACTGCTTCAGATAACAATTACCCGCATTATACCTTTCGCTGAATTGTTGATATTCTTGTTTTTTAGACTCTGCCATATTGTAATTTGATCTTACTGGGAATCCCCTTTCATAAGTATATACCCTAATTATCCATGGGAATAAATTTCAGAGTCCATGTTTCCTAGGAAGAGCAGATTAGAAGTTTAGAATTTCTCTCTTTGATCAAGTTCTTGATTCAATCTTGTTGATGCAGTTGTTTGACTGATTTCTGTTTGTTGTTGGCTTCTTCGATTCGTCTGTTGTTTCCTGAATATGAAGTAGAGAACATTATATGTTTTGTTTTCATTGTTTTCCATTTTATCAATTAACCACCGATGGGTTTCAAACCCGCCAAGATGAGTTATGTTATATTTGAATGGAACAAAATAGATAGAAATCAACTATACAAGGAAGGATTCAGTCTAAAGAAGCGATTAAATATTTGCATTACACTGGACCTACTAACACAAGGGATAATACAGGTTAAAATAATTTTGCATCTAACAGAAGTGATTAAGATACCAACAAATTAATAATTAGGCATTCAACACATTTCAAGATCTACTACTCAGTTTTGCATTTTTTGTGCTTTTCTTACACTGTAAAAACCTCCATTTTTGAACTTGCCCTGGCACAGATCATTGAGTGAAAGTCTTCTGTGACTAAGACTAAGTACATCCACTGCAAACCACTCTCGCATGATTCAGTTATCAGTGCTGGAAAAACAATAAAAAACCAAAGGAGAAAGATGGACATGTTTTAAGTAGTTGAAAGTTGAAACTACAGGGTCAATATTGACATTGACAGAGTTAGTAATCAACAGAGGTTTGTAACGAATTCAAAATTGTAGTTATCTTCTTCATTTATTTCTACAAATTGTTCCAGAATCAGATCATAGTAAGGAAAACAAAGAACAAGTACAAATAACTACTTAATTTGTTTTCAGAAAGAGCTGCGCCTAATACTTCAATTGACGTCTAAGTGACGAGAGGGATTTTGTTTCCAACCAACCCAGCCTCCTTCTAACACATAACACCTCTCATTCCTTGCTTATACGCCATTTTCACGATGCCAAACAAGAGCTTATGAAATGTAAGCTGGCATCAGAACAATAACATGTTCAGATGAACGAGTCCAAGTCCGGATGTGAGCCTTAGGTCGCACACAACAATTGGACAAATTGGGGACAAATATTTCCACAAAGATTTCTACTTTCTATTCTACTCACCGTATTCTTACACTCCGCTTACACCTGCCTAGGGGTCCACATAAAGATGATCCAACGTTGATTTCTTTTGTGAGATGATCTTCTAGTTACTTAGATCAAAATCAACCATTGAATCTTTCTATTTGCCTAGCATACCAGTATAAACGAGGTATAAGCGCAAGTGATTTATATGGGGATTCTCAATTTTAGTTCCCACTTAACTTTTATTTTTCTTCTTAATTACCAGTACATTAGTAGATCAACGAAACCTACCAAATACAACAACCTAATATTATCAGATTTTCCTCCTGACTAAGCATGAATATAATTAAGGGCATGGGGTACCCTATGTTTAGTCTTCATGCCCA
This sequence comes from Macleaya cordata, assembly GCA_002174775.1. NCBI lineage: Eukaryota > Viridiplantae > Streptophyta > Magnoliopsida > Ranunculales > Papaveraceae > Macleaya > Macleaya cordata. Next base: position 328,388 of record MVGT01003998.1, on the reverse strand, counting down.
TCGAGGAATAGCCAAGTGAAATTTCATGAGGATGAGGATACATATTTTCTTCGGGAACAAAAGGAACACATACACAAACAGTAATCATAATATGAAGGAAGACATATCCGACGTTTCGAACAAATATTGGTCTGGGGTATTTTGTCGAAACCATCGTCAGTAACTATGTAAGATTCTAAATTACAGAAATTTACAGAACGAGGGATGCTATCTACAGTCACTAGCTCAGTAGCTAGCCTTCCCTTGGTACCATATATGGGTATCAAACGGATGTTTTTGTAATATTGACACACCCTTAGAACATGTGTAAGAGGAGCTAGAGACTGCGACAGTCGCATCACAAAAATTATCACGTTCTTAATCAACAAGAATCTTTGAAACATCATAAAGACAAAAGTAAATAACAAACTAACAACTCCCTACACGTCTCATGAATATGACGTTCACGTAATATCTACCTAATACATGTTTAGTACATGGATATTCCACTGGTACATATATAAGAAAGAAGAAGTCAAAATTAGAATATGTGAAGCTTATGCAGAGGGCTGAGAGACGTCAGACCAAAAATTCAAGGTCTTCTATGATGTTGAGATTTTAATAGTTATCATAGTTATCAGTCTCAAAAAAGAATCAGGTATTAGTCTACAAGATGTTGAGGGAACTGGTCAAGGAAGTTGATGCTCAAAGATCAAACGGCTTAAGTTGAATGAGTTGCTTGTCAATGGGACCACTGTCAACAGTTAACAGAGTTGAATTATCAACAAACAATGTTGGATATGGGTCCAAAAGTGGTGGGTAATGGGTATCATTCAGTTCGGACCAAAGAAGCCAAGTGTGTTGTTCAGCTTTAGACCAAAGAAGCCAAAATATGGTGTTCGGATTAAAGGGGCTCTCGCAGTAGACCATATCATTAATGTTATTTCCTTTGCAACCTTAATAAATTGGGATTTTTTTTTTCTCCACAGTCGGCAGTTGCTAATGCTGATTCAAAAAAGTTGTTTAAAAGAGCAAGGGGATAACTGGATAAAGTAGCTTTTATTCTGCTTTCGACCCATGAATCCCTACAGCATTCTCATTTGATTGTGGTTATGCGTTCGAAAGTTATATCACTTTCCTTGACATGCAATCCATCACTGGAATACAAGATATAGTAGACCTGTGCCATTATGGTTTCAAGTCTCTCATTAGGCCAAAATTAACAAAAAATATCTAGCAAGGGATTACTTTTTCAAATTGAGTTCGTTGTAACCATGGAAGGTGGCCACGCTTGCCTGAGACCTGCTAAACAGAAACTAAGCTTTTACATTGTCCAATTAACGGCTCAATTTGTATGTAGACCGCAAAAAGATAAAAACTACTAGAAAACCAACTCAAATGTGAATTGGCTTCTCAAACCTGAATCCACTCATTGGCTTGGAGGGGAGATGTCACGCAGTGAACTGTCTATCTATCCAAAGCATAAAATGAAGAAAGTCCAACAAACTTAAGAAAGCTTTTCGTACATGCCTGAAGGACTAGAACAGATCACCAGAGCTAGAATAGTTGAATTCACAGTCCAACCCCTAGCTTGGTATGCAATATAAGTAACACTTAACCGGTTAAACAGCTAAATGTGGATGAGGCCAAGTACAAGAAGCATAAATAACATCATATAGAAGGATAAAGCCAAGTCTACTATATGAAACTAATTTTATCAATCACGTGTCTTCAAGATCTGCCATCAATACCTTCATCCACATCCGCTTCGACCTTGTCTAGAGCTTTTAGGACCTTCAACCTGCACAGTATATATATAATTCGTGTATCTGATTTTGCATTCAAGTAAGACTGAAGATACCACTGACTGGAACCAATCTGAATTGAGACCCCAACAAGGTCATGAGCTGATTCCATTTTTTGAAACTGTTGAACATTCCACACAGTTGCAAAAGAAAAAAAAAAGTGAGCAAGGTTTCAACCTGGATTCCAGCTCTAACTGAAAGAAAAAAGTAAAAAAAAAAATGAGAACCATTCATTTTACTGAAATGGATATCATATCAAATGGAAAGAAGAAAAAGAATTTTAACTAGGATTAGGAGGCGGAAAAGATCAGAAAATCAATGACTGAAGAACTGTTTACTTGACAACAATAAATCTAACGTGATCTCCTCCAGCTTAGCAGAGTAGTAGTCTCAACTTGCTAAGTAGTTGCCTGAGTTATGCAAGGTTTGCCAAGATGGAAATAGCTTGCATGAGACTCAAATGAGTGTCCACAGAATCCGAGACAACTAGCTGATTAGGGTCAGTTTGCAGATACCCGACACTGCAATATAGAGAGGCCTAATGCTCTTTTATTATAGAGATGATGACTAGCTCCTAAGTAGAGGCACTACTCAAGACTACTATGAGTCTATGGCACATTTATTTTTTAAAATGGATATGAATTAGACATCACTATCGTAGAAAGCAAGGACAAACACATCTCAACTGTATTAGACTAGGTCTATCGCCGTGCCTCCGGCACGGCTCAAAACCTCGAGAGAGAGAGAGAGAGAGAGAGAGGGCAGGGAGAGAGTGGCCGAGAAAGGGGAGGAGGAGCTGAACAGCTTCACTGACGATGAAGAAGACGAAGAAGAAGAAGCAGAGAGGAGGGCAGGGAGCAGAGGCTTATGTAGCAGGACACATTTTATAAAAGGACAACTCTGCCCCCCGTCCTGAATTGTATAATAGATAGTTTAACAATAAAGCACTTCAAAATCATACAAGAAATGCTTAGG
>MVGT01003998.1:285798-322323 GCA_002174775.1 Macleaya cordata | reverse complement strand
AAATTGATGTTTATTTCTAAAATAAATAAAAGAACTTGGCCAATGCAGACCTGCGTTGGTAGATCTCATCCCCTGTCTTCAAACTCAACTATTTCTGTATATTTTTTAAAATAAACGACTATCTATCAATAAAATTGGTAATTAAATGTGACGTTTTGAAACAATTTGGACAAAATAGAAAAATAAAATCATACCATAACAAAAAGATGGCTTAGGTGGAAGGTCTTTCAAATTTTGTAGGATCTAAAAATAGATCAATGAAGCTTTCGATGAAAATGGATTTTTCTCCAACTAATAGCTCGTCCAAATTTTAATCTTTTGTAGTGAATGAGACCTACATTGGTAGAAAAAAATTAGATTAGTAAATATAGCATAAGAAAAATAAAATTTTGTAGCTCAAAAAATAAAGTAATCTTAGCTAGAAAAATATGTCTACTTATATGATGAACTATAAAAAGAGAGAATAAATTTTAGAGAGATAATTTAGGAGAAATTTATATAGATGGAGATTTTATTTGATTAGCTTAATTAGCATGATAAATGACTAATTAAAGAGAATTAGGATGTTAGGAGAGAAACTTTAAGTGTGACACATCAGCCTTAAAAACCTTAATGAGTGACACATCAGTGTTAGAGGTCTTAGAGCATGACACGTGGCGTTTAAATGAGGAGATTAGAAAAAAAATTAGATTATCAATTAAAGCATAAGAAAAATAAAAAGTAATCTTAGCTAGAAAAATATATCAATGTAATTTATGTGCATGAGTTACAATTCTAATTTTTAATGAGTAATTAGTGGCCAATTAAAAGGAATTAATAAAAAAGAGAGAATAAATTCTAGAGATAATTTAGGAGAAATTTAAGTAGATAATAATTTTATTTGATTGATTTAATTAACACGATAAATGACTAATTAAAGAGAATTAATAAGAATTAGGATGTGAGGAGGTCTCAGAGTATGACACGTGGCGTTTGAAGGAGGAGATTGGAAAAGAGCTTGGAAGAGAGGAGGGGAGGAGTTAAAAATACCATTGCGTAATAGGATGGGTTTTGTTGACCATGAGCTGACGGAGAGGGTTTTTTTGACCCCGGGTTTCTGCTATATATATATATAATAGATAGACTAGTTTTTTAGCCCGTGTGCATGAGTATTTTTTTTTTTTAAAGTTTGCTTTTCAATATATTTTTCTTATTTCTTTGTAATTAAATTAGTAAGACACATTAAATGGGATTAGAAATTTTAGAATCGGTGATTTTACAGGGGATTGATTCTATGTTGTAAAAATATCATCATCACACTTTTAGATCATCTTTTTGTATGTCCCGCAACACATATGTTCCTCAAAATTTATTAATAGTATTAAATAATTTTATATTAATTTTTTTTTTATAATGTTAACATATGTAACTTTTGTTGAGAAGGGCTATTGCACGGTCATTTAGACTACCCCTATTGCATCCAAATATGAAGGAAGATTATCTAAGGGCTAATTTTTTGTGAGAATGATTTTCTCGACATGTATATCATCATAAAAAAAAGTAGGTCATTCTAAAACTTGTAAACCTCTTAAATCAGTCTTTAGAAAATTGGTGAATTTGATAAATCATTTTTACCGCTAAATTTTAACAAAATTTTGATGGAGTTAGAAGTCTTAGAAAGTGTTAGAATGGACTAAATTTCTGAATATGATGATCTTCATGATAATAAGGAGGACATCCTCAATGAAAATTCGTGATTGAATCATCTATGTGGTCCCCAAATAATGGGGGATGCAATAAGGGAGCTCTAAATGGGAATGCAATATTCTCCACTGTCATGTAATTTTCTTTCCTTGCTTGCCTTGTTCTTAGCCATCTTATAGCTTCAAATTATTTCTTCTTAGTCAGAATTGCTGGCTAAATTGATTACGATTTTAAAATTCTATCCCTCTTGTATCATATATCCTCCATCTATCGTCGACAACCCCTAATGCGCATCTTTTTATACAAATAATTCATAAGAACACATCCAATTTTAAATAAAATTCAACTTCATTTGACTTTTTTGAAAAATTATTTTAACAAATGTTTCCATAAAAATCAAATTAACAAAAGTTTGGGGGCTTTGGTCATAAAAGTTGAACTTTTTTAAGTTTTTTCCTAATCATAATTTCATACTATTATTTTATCAAAGACCTCTGAAAAACACAATTTAACATCATAGTATTACAACTTTTAAACTTCAAAATTCATTTAAAATCATAGTATCCTCTTGGTTCCTATGACTCAAAATCTTGTAGAATCTTAAAAAATCAAAGATTCATTTAGAGCTTCAAGAAAATTATGGAATCCAAAGAGAAAAATTAAGTATTTAAACTTTAAAACTGTACTATTAAAAAACTGAAAAAAAGTATTACATAGCTAAAAGAGAAAACATCTTGACCATATCGGCTAAAACTCATCTAAACTCAATCTTGAGTCAACTTATTTTTGACAATATAATAATATATAATTTTCAAATCCAAATCTGGATTAGGAGTGTCAACCGGACGGTTCCGGATCGGAACCTAAAGGTTCCAGATCCGGTCCCATTAATATGAAGCGGTTCTAGATCCTTCTCAATTGGTGGTTCCGGCTCCGGTACCGCTAGGATCCGCGGGTACCTACGGGTACCCGATACCCGTTTTTAATTATTAGTTTTTTTTCATATAAAACCTTGTATTTTGTATTTTCGTGTTCTATTCAATTATAAAATTTATTTTATTATGAAATTTGTTATATAATAGTCATTGGTTTCTTTTTTTATTAAAAAAATTAAAAAATTATTGTATAATAGTAAATTAAACTATAAAATTATAAAATTTATACGGAATCGAGTACCCGCGGGTACCCGTTGGGTGGATCCGAAATTAAACAGATCCAAAACGGGTAGATCCGAAATGGATTCGAAATTTATCGGATCCACAAAATAAGGTCCCAGAACTGCAAAAAGCGATTCCAGTACCAATTTCAGGTATTTTGGTACCCATTGACACCCCTACTCGTAGCAGTTGGATACTTGGATGATCGATACTACAGTGTAAGAGATATTAAACATTTCCAAATGAGAGATTCATATAAGGGTGGGACTCGGCCGGTTATAAAGGTAAGAAGCTTAGGCCTAATCAAGCCCAAGCTACATCTCTTTTAGTCCATAATAGTTTCAACAAATCTAGCATCCAAGTGGATTGGGCGGGTTGGATTTCTATAGTTTCAAAAATAAATAAAATATCAATGCCCACGACATAAATGCATAATATATATATAACATAATTAAAATATCCTTACTATTAGGATTTGATGTGTCTTTTTAGGTGAGTAAAGAATTAAGTTTTCTTTTATTGCTCTGGATATTTTTATATTATAATATTTTCTGAAGTATAAATTTACGGGGGCTTCTTTTAAAATAAAAATTTGAAGGGTTGTTTTAGATTGGGTCATATGTTTATACTGTTGGTTTTTTTAACCCACAAGTAAGAGAGAAGGTTTTGTTAACCCAATAATAGATAATAGATTGGGTCATATGCTTATAATGTAGGTTTTTTTAACCCACACCTAAAAGAGAGAGTTTTGTTAACCCAAGGCTTCTCCTATAGTATATTATAATAGATAATAGATAATAGATTTGTTCATATTTGCCAGAATTTGAATTTGGGTTAGTAAAATTTAACCCGTACTTCCAAATTCTTAATTACCCTTCCCCATGATTGCCCAAGTTCAAGTTTCGGGTTGACAACCCAAGCCAAGTCTCACCCCTAGATTCAGAACTGTTAAAAATGCCTAAAAATAAAATACCTCATACATAAAGCATGAAAGATCAATTTTCGAGCTAAAATAGCAAGCCTCTATTTCATCCCAACATTTTACCTGATCGGCTCAATTATTTGTCGATTATTTAGAACCAACAGTACATATTTTATAAAAATAGCATTGGCAATTCTATAAACCTAGGGGTGTTAATAAGTACCAATTTACTCGAGAACCGAAGTTTACTAGAATCGATTTTCTCGGTCTTGGTTCCACATTTGTAACAACCGATAGTAACAAGAACCGCAATCACTAATAATTGGAACCGTTGTATTACAATGTTTATGGTTGTAGGTACTTTGATACCCATTGACACTCCTATGTAACCCAACAAGTCACTTTGTGATTGTGCTATCAACTGATAAATCATTTTGTATTGTCGGCTCTATAAAATAGACAGTTTTTGGTCTAAATTAGTAAAAAGTTGGGGGTGAAATATCAATTCCCAATATGAATTAACAATAAGCTGGAGATTGCTAACAAAGTTAATCCTCGCACCCTCCATCACATTTACAAACACACTACATTCCAACCGACGACCAAATTAACGTTGGTAGTTTTTATGTTTTCATTCCAAATGATGCGGACATTGGAAGTTTTGGTGCGATAATTACGCGCCATTTGGATGCCACAGACCCGGTGAACTGCTGTCTCTCAGTGGGAGAACCCAGCAGCGTACCTGTGGTGTGGTGGGAAGAAGAATACAGAAGCAGAAGAAGCAGAGATATCCCTCCAGACATTAACCCTAGCTATCAAGCAACGAGATTCTCTCTCTATCACTTAAAGGTAAAAAGTTCTACAAATTTTCAATCTGGGTTACATTTTTCTGTTCAGTTCTGTCTGAAATGATTTTTATAACAACAACCTATCAATGCGTTAGTGTTAATTTTGTACAACTGATCAAATTAGTTATCATTTTTTTTAGTGCGAGAAATTTTCGTGCAACAGATTTTTAGGGTTCATAAATTCGTTGTTGAATTATCTAACTGATAATAAAACACTAAATTCGTTCTGGAATACTGCCTGACATGGAATTCGTTAGACATATATGATGATATAACCAACGAGAACCAGACGCCCTAATTCGGGTCTAGTTAATGGAAGAAGGAAACACAAAAGAGCTACTGGTCAGACCCAGACCAGACATTTTTTAAGTTTAAGGGCTTCTTTCCTCGTTTCTCTCTCTTCTTCACTCCCTCCTCTCTATATTTCTCGTTTTTTTTTTTTACTTCCTCTTGTGTTCATTTGGATTTCGTTCTTCTCCTCCTCTTTCCTAATGACCTTTTGTTATTCTAAGATTTTGTTGCTTCCTTCTTACTTGATTCTTCTTTCCCTTTTGACAGTGTTCATGGCTAAAACTCGATCCTCTCATCCCTACAAGGAGCATAGAAAGCACCGGGCCAAGCATCGCAACAATGTGTCTTCTCCACTACCTAAACGTCTGACCAAACACCACAAAAATGCTTCTTTTCAATTACCTATTAGGCGTCATAGAATCGGGGTACAAGGCTCCGCTTCGCTCAACTCTCCTACGGATTCTTCTATGTCCTCTTCAAGCGAGAATTGTGAGTCAACTCCCTCAACTGTTAAGGTCAACTTCTCTACTCGGCCTATTTCATTAGAGAAAAGAGTACTCGTAGATTCCTTGATGGGATTCCAAGTCTTTGAAATTCTTAAGCAAATTTCATGGGATCCTATCCTCTCCTTTTCGGGTCCGGTATACCCATCGATCGTGCGTAGATTTTACTCTTCTATCGTGGGTTGGAGTTATGCTCCTCTCTCTATTGTTGTCGATTGTGCTGGTACTCATCGCAGCATCACCGTTAAGGATATTTCTAGGCATATTCATGTGCCCTGTAGTGATATTCCTGAGCCAGAGTTCGATGATGCAGATGATCCTCGAGTCCTATGGACTCAATTCCTTTGCGGCAAGGATGTTGAATGGTCCAAGGGAAATTGCCTACGTGCAACTGCCATGCTCCCAGACTTCCGCATTTTGCATAATATTTTTACATCTAATGTATATCCGAGGATGGGTAACAAGACTGAGTTGACTCCTCTTATGGTCAAAATTCTATATCTTGTTGGGACTCAATACCGTCTCTGTCTCCCATCTTCCATGCTTCGTCACATGTTGACCTTCCTCAAATCCTCAGCTTCACATACTGCACTTCCATTTGGTTATCTAGTTTCCCTTCTAGCCATGGAGTGTGGCTTCGTCATTCCTCCGGATGAGCAAGCTTCTTATGCTGAACAATTTTCATCTGAAAACCTGCGTAGGATGAATCTTCCACGTCCTCCACCTCCTCAGCAACAAAAACAACAGCAGCAGCAGCAGCAACAACAACAACAACAACAACAACAACAACAACAACAACAACAACAACAGTCTTTGACATCTGATTCTTCTGAGGCAGACCCTCAGCAACAACCTTTGACCTCTGATTCTTCAGAGGTAGACCCTCAGCAACAACAGCAACCTCCTCAGCCTTCCGGGCGACTCAATGAATCTCTTCGTGATCTTGAGGCTCGCGTCATAGTCATTGAGCAGAATCAAGCAACTATTTTGGAGTCACAATCTCGTATTGAGCGGTCTCTTCGAAAAATGAAGGGCTATATGAAGACCATTGCACGAAATTTCTGAAGAAACAATGCGGATCCCCCCATCGTCCAATAGATCCGGCTAACTTGTGTGGTTATCGTGTTTTGTTAGATAGTTAGATTTTTTGGCTGGTAGTGGATGTATTTCTTAATTTTCTGTTGGATGTTGGATGCTGGATGTTGTTCTTTTTGTACGAAATCTGATATGTTTGTCCTTCTTGTTAAATACTAATGAAATCAATTCTCTGTATGCACTTTCTTTTATATGTTTTTTACTGTTGTATCTTATGCCTGCATTGTGTTTGTGTATAACTGGCTTGGTTAATCCTTGTCAATTCCTGACAAAACCAGGGGCGAACTTATCACACTAGAGTGCATGTATAGTTACATTTGTTTATGCAGAATCTCAGAGCAATGCAGGGGATAGGGGAGCATATTAGGAGGAACAAGTGTTACATGTTTACATCCAGGTTGATTTCGTAGTATCTGTTTGTAAAGATCTCTCATGTAATTTTTTTTTTGGTTTGGTCCGTCTTGGGCCTATGCACCAGGACTACTGACTGGTTAGGGTTTTGTTGGAAACTGACAAAGGACCTCATTGAGCTCTTTAGGTGTTTGAGAGAGAGTTCATTCCCAAACCCTAGGAAGATTTTCCCAGAATTCTCCCTGTACTTGCAGCTCACTTTGAGTGATTACAATACCATCTCGGAGCATTCAAAGCTCATTATCATTGTGTGTTGCAAGCACTACTCTTGTAGTCTTATGTTAGTTCCCATTGGTTTCCGTAGGAATCCTTTTGAAGTTCATAGAGAAATGTATTATGAGATGGCCAACCCAAAAACAGAAATCAGAAAGCTTAGGTTGCTCGTAATCTGCCTAAAACCATTCCAGCTAATAAACCACCTTCACACCACACGAGTATTCGGAGCATCCAAGTGGAGTGAACCGAGCAAGGGATCTTCAATTGCTGTAGCTTAGAGAATCTCACAAACACTAGTAGTGCAATGGAACCTCTAAACTAGTATGAGTACCGAGGTCCATTTTCCTATTGTTTTGGTGCGGGAAGCTCTTGTGTAGAACTTTCATCAACCAGTCCCTGTACCGGACTTGTTTTAAGATTGTAAAGGTTTTTTGTAAACCTCAAAAATGATGTATTTTGTAAACACTCTAGGTTGAGTTCGAATTCCAGGAGTGGATTTACGCAAGTTTCCCAAACCTCCATAAATTGTGTGTTGTGCTTTTTTGTGTATGTTTTGTAAGCTTAGGATTATTTGCATTTTCTTCATTGATGACTTGCTATGTACGCTTGAATAGTTAAATTCCTATCTTCTTGCTTGTCATCCTTCTTGCTTTATGTTTAGGATTGCATAGTTTTTTGTATGAAGTTAAAATCTTTTAAATTTGTTTTATTTCGATATTTTTTTATCTGCAATTTAATTTTAAAAGGTCCAATTCACCCCTCAAGGACTTAAGCAAGCTTTTAGCCTGCACATCAGGCACATGACTGGCTCTCACTGAGACAAGGACTCATTTTCGAATCACTGTTTAGTATTCTCCATGAAATTCGAACATCACCTCTGTTCAACTTTTATGTTTGAATGGTGTTGGTTTTCCTTCTCATCCTAGTTCCTTCCGTCATCAGAAAGCTAAGTTTTCTCCCCCTTCTGTTTCTTGAAGTGCCTGTAATAGTTTGCTACCCCAGTTTTAAACTGAAACTAGCAATAATTCTTGTTCCATGTCAAATATGAAATATGATAGGGTTCTGCACTTGAATATGTTAGCTTACTAGTGAGTAGTGACCTTTCAGATGCTCTCTTGCATGTTAAACATATTTTCTTGCATCCTGGTATATGGATGGGAGTATTCGGGAGATGAAGATGAGAAAGCTGTGGTAAAGAGGCTTATATATCATCTGCTTCTGAAGATAAAATTGGACGAGGACTTGATTCCTTTCTGGTAGGTTCATCTTGTTAACAGAATTATTATGTTTTTCTTGGTTCCACTGCTTTCTCTTATTTCTTTCACTAACTCACAACTGCAACTTTACATGGAATTATGCATAGTTGTTTTTATTCGGCTTCTATATCATCAAAGATTCTTGTGCAGATGCAACATCTATTCTCTATATTTGCCGGGCATAAATCTACTGGAAATGCTGTCTGATCCTGCACAAATCTTTTGACTATAGGGGTTCAGGGTAGGCTAAGTAATCGTGTCATGTTATTTTTAATTAACATTTACCATATATTAAAATTTACTTTTTCCCTTACCAAAAGAAAGTAGTTATTATCTCTTCTCATGTGTATCTTCTTGATGTTGTACATTTAGAACTTGCAGGATACTAGTTTTTCATCCCAAAACTGGCCAAATCCAATCAACTGTAGACCTTATTCAGGGAAATCTGTTCTCTGCAGAATTTTGAGTTGGAACAGAGAAACATATAGCAGTTTGAGCGCGAATCCAACTACTTCACTCCTTTCAGTCAAATAAGATTTTAAAGACCATGTACAATACAGAGTTAGGTGTGACTTGCCAGACCTAACCCAGCATCCAAATACCCTCTTCAGTGCGGACACCGAGCCGGCAAGTATCATTCTAAGGATCCACAAGGCCAGATGTTGAACTGATTGAATAAAATCAATAACCCTAACCCTAAGTTTAGTGTTTTTGGCTGTTCTTCATTTTGTTTTTTTTTTAACTATACCGACTGTACATTGAATTACTACCATGAATCACATCTAAAGTTTAATCTTAAGCGGATAAAACTAGGATGCGGATCAAAAGTTTGACATAATCCTTTGAGAATTGCAGTTAGTAGTACTGGTCATGTAAGCCATTGGATTATAAGCAATCTTCAAGGGTAATTTTAGGGATCAGATTTTGTGTACTTCGTTTGATTTCTTGATTCAATTGATACACATTACTAATCAAACTGATTTTCCATCAAGGTAAAGTTTTACCTACCTGTTGGTAAAAATTTCCTCTCAAATTTGTACCAAGTGACATTTAGAAGGTCATTAAAACTGAATAGTCCTTGAATGAATGTAAACCAAATTAATCATGCTAGTGGATTAATTTCAAAGAAATTAAAGAAGGTGGATCTCCACCTCCACCTGAGTGAATGTAAACCAAATTGAATATTTGAATCTTCCAAACCCAAGACCAAGCCCATCAGTTTTACTGCAACAACCACCTCATGACTCCATCAATATTTGGCCATAACCTTCAATCTTTCAACCTAAGAGCAGTAAATTCAACCAGCCAAAGTATATATGTAATAAAGGTTAAAGAATTTTTTTCATGGGAAATGATGTAAAAAGCCAGGCCAGGATTTCACTTTTTTCTGTGAGCCCGAACAAATAGCACATTGGATATTCATCGAATTTCACTCATTTACCCCGCGAATCATCGGATATCCATTGAATTTCACTTATTTACCCCCGCGAATTGTGGGATTCTAAATCGGCTATTTGTTGGGGCTTAGGGCAAGGCCACCGCCATACCTTTAACCCCTCAAAATATTGGGTTGGTTAAAGGTATAAGGGCATGACATGGCCAATGGCATTCAAGAAAATCTTGAGGAACATTTCTACATGACTTATTTTTTAAGAATTTTTTAATTCGTAACACTTCTGCGATGAAGAATTTTTTTTTTTTTTTTCATCGCGGAAATCTTCAGCGATTCCTATTTTTTTAAAAAAATTTAACCCTTTTTTTTCTCGGAGTACCCTAGAACCCTTAACGGTATCCGGTGGCCTTGGCTTTAATTTGAGTAAAGGGTTAAAGGGTACCCTGCCCTTACAAGTGAAAAGTGTGAGCTTGAGCTTGTGAAATATGGACTCTTTTTCATTTAGATTTTGGGTGTACCAAGAATTTTTTTAATAGTGTTAGATAATGTATTAAATTAGTTACGGATAGTAATTCCAGATTTGTATTTAATAATTCGGTAGTGCTAGGGCTACCGAAATCCCTACAGAATTTGCTACAGCAGGCACATTTCACGGTGAGATTTATAACACTTTAGGATGGGATGCGAATTACGAGGAGATGCATATCACTTTGACCGTTGGATGCTTGAGTTGTAGCAAATTCTGTAGGAATTTGCTGTAACTCAAGCATTACCGTTAATAATTAGACCTCCTGATTGGGTCGGCCATAACCTTTGCACTCCCCTTGAAAACTGGAAAAAAAAAATGAAAAAGAAAAAAGAAAATATTTAAGAGCTTTTGAAGATGATGGGGCATGTTTATGTTCTGGTGTTGTTGCTTAATTAACTTGAGCTATCTTGTGAGTAGTAAGTAGCATTTAGCATCTGATCTGATCTGATCAGATGTTGCTTCTAAATATAAACTAACAACTGCTGAGTCACACAAAAATCTAAACAATTATTAGTCAAATTGTGGGGGTGTCAGTCTGATTTTTCAGATGAACCTACTACTAGTACTGACTGATGACTCAGTCATTACTTTTATACTAATTAAATACGGATTCAAAACCATCAGATAACCCTCACATAGATATATTTTAAAAGCAAAGAGAATTCGATTGTCCCAATATGATCCATTTTTTTTTTTTAAGTCTTAATTTCACGAGCTCAAACTAAACGCAGCCGTTAGACATACAGCTTGTTCATACACGGTCGTAACTACTAATACATTTAACGGCTACGTAATGTACGAGTCGAGCTTAAAACATTTTTTAAGTTCGGGCTTGTGAAATTATTTTCTTTTTTTTTTAAATTCAACCAATGGTTTGTTTTTATATGCAATTGCTCTGTCTGTTTTACCAACCTGGACTTGGGTGGAAAGAGGGGGGCGTACGTACGAACGAGAGTGTTCGATACCTGAAAGATACGGGGTAGACACGACTTGACTGATACCGTATCCGTTCGTGCTTATTTGATCAAGTTTTAGAGCCCATAATTATTGGGGTTTTCCCATCCACGATCAGGGACCGAATCAGATTCTTCATAGGGCAAAAACAGTAGTACTGGATTCTGGACCCCGAGAGCTAAGCCGGATCCCTGCATGCCAGGGTGTTGGGTAGCTAACCAACTCCAGCTCTTTTTTTTTTTTTTTTGCCTTTAGATGGTGCATTTGCTCGAGTCCACAGACTCGCTAGTGCTTTTCCTATAGTTTCTTGATGGACACTAGACAGTTAAGACACCAAAAAGTATGATTTTATTGGTGCTTCTTAAATAGTGGATGCTTCTATTTGGACCGACTAAATGCCAGAAGTATAGGTGCTAAGAGTGGGCCTCACCTTTGAAACCTACCACATAAGCATCCGGTATTGGGTCTGGCAAACGGTCGGTCCAAATAACAGTGTGATGGTGAAAATTGTGCATTGTTATTTGACTCGAACTTGTTCGGAAAACGTCAAGGCATTTTGGATTGTTTGTTGTGCAACAATTATAGGTCACACAATAATGAAGTCAAGTGGAGAAATTGTCGAATTTGTGTCAATTAACTCAGCTGATAGTATCCATAGTTGTTAACTGCTTCGACCCGATTTCTATACCGTGCGTGAAACACCGAAATTCAATAACTCATCCCATTCATACCCCACATTGTTGCGTGAGGTAAGGTTGCATGACTCTTTTAGAGTGTTATTAGCTCATTTTGGTTTGGGCTTAGCGGAAAATCACTTTTAGAAGCGAGAATCATACCTAATCTGGACTTATTATCCAACAAAACTATTTTCTTTTCTTTTTTGGAAGATGCTTGTTAACTTTTTTTTTATGAGATCAGTAATTACTTTTGTGCTAACGAGAACTGAAACTAGTTCTAAGTTAAGTTGTCAATAATAACGTACACCACACACTACTCTTGAGGGAAAAAAAAAAAAAAAACACCAAACACTATTAGCTATCCTTACTGACACATATTGAAAAAAATGGTGGGGTTAATTGTTTATTAAAAGTCATGATCACCCCAAATCACATGGTGCAGTCTTCTTGCACCTATGTATGCTTGAACCTGGGGCTAACAAAATTGAACTCATGCAGGCAGTGGTGACTTCTTGCATGAGTGTAGTTTGTGATCTGGAATATATAAGAGGTGTTTGACTTTGAATTTTGAAAATCAATTAAGTTACAAGCTAATGATGCAACAACCACAACTTTATGTTATTTGCCTGCTGCTTTGCCTTTGCCTTTTGGTGGTGTTTGTTTGTTAAAAGAACGCTGCTATTGAAACACCTCTTAAGAGGTGTTTCTCCAGACACCTCCCTATAGGCTCCTGTGGGGCCCACATAGTTGTATCTCAAGAGTTAAAATTTTGTGAGTTTGGCCCTGTATAGTATGCAGAGAAAATTTACAGAATGCAAATTACCACAGCTGTGGTAGTGGCAGTTTGCATGGACAAACAGGGCCATAGGTATCCTAACTAGCAGAGGAATATCATACCAAGCAGCTGATTTATCAATTTGATCGAAAATAATTGTAGATGCGAATTTTCCCTGCATACCAAGCAGGGCCTTTGTTCTCCTAAACATGTAGATTGTCCTTACAAAAAATTAGTCAATTATAAAATTTCTAACATCTTCAAAAGTTAATTAAAAATTCTAAACGTTAATTACTAACCGTTGATTTTTAGTCATCTTCTAATCAACTTTTGAAGGTATTATACGTTTTATAATATACTAATTTTTTTGTAAAGACGATCTATATGCTGAAAAAAATAACCTCACAAAATTTTTGCTCTTGAGGTGTAACCAATGACCATGTAGGCCCCACAGGACCCTATAGCGAAGGTGTCTAGAGAAACACCTCTCAATAGCAGCGTTCTTGTTAAAAGGAGGGAATGATTTCTTGATCAGGGACTAGCTAGCCAGTAGTTTTAATTGCCTGCACTCCCCCTTTATCCTTTTTCCTATGTATATATATATATTGTTGGGGTTGGGTTGGGTTGTGCTGGATAACACTGCTTCAATTCATCACTCCGGCGGTCATTACCATTTTCTTTAATTCTTTCTTTTTTTGTTGTCTTTTAATTACTTTTGCCTTTGCCTTCACATTCACTCCAAACAGATTTGACTCCTCCCACCTCAATCCCTCTAGCTTCCTCGTAAATCGAACCCCATTACCCATCGGAAAAAAAAAAGAGGAAAAGAAGAGCGACAAACAACATAAGAGCTAGCTAGCTAGCATGCATGCAATGCCCTAGGACCAGTGAGTCTCCATTTAGACAAAAGCAGGCATTTCATATACACATGCAGTTCCGTCACGTACTCATTCTCATGGTGGTCGATCGTTCACAACTAGTGCTGTTTAATTTTCACCCTCAACTTTTATGTACTCCATACAGATCAATTATGATTTTTGAACCGAACATTTTATAAAATATATGCTAATATTTATGTGGCATTATAGGACCTACCATTATAAAGGGTTTCCAAATTATGTGGCAGTCGGCTTGACCTTACTACCTATGCTTCTCGCTTTTGGTTGGGCATTTGGTCTGTTCAAACAGTCGTACTCCACGCAGATAAAGTATATAATGTTTGCTAAAAAGAGATGAAACTATGATGTAGAAGAGTTCATGGAGGTAATTGAGACGTCCAAGTCCCAGAAGAAGCCTAGGAAGAAGAATAAACATGATTGAAAACTCGGATTCCCAGTGTCAGAATCTCGTGAAATTTGCACGGTCACTTGGAAATGTCGAGATCTTCAAGATTCATCGCTTTGCCATGAATTCTCGAGAATTTAGCCAAATTCCATCGTTTTGAACTTCAAATTAGCAGTTTTACTATTTTAGGAAAGGTTTACGCATTTTAGTAGTTTCCTTAGGAGTTTCTTTCCAGTTAAGTTACTAATTTGATTTCTTTTAGGTATAAAAAGCTTTAATTATTATATAAACAGATGTAAGGCTAAAACTTAATTACATTATTCTACTTTGCTTAATACAATTTGAGTTTTCTTATTAGTTGAGAGTTATTTTCATATTCTTCAAATTCTAAACGTGTTTTAGAATTTTTCTATTGTTTTTCACTGCAAACTAGCTAATAAAAACTTACATAGGGACTCTTCCGCACAGTTCCACTCTCTCATCTCTCTGGGCAAGCATTAATTTTAATTATACGTACGTTGTCCCTCTCTGCTCTTTCTCTCTTTATAGTGTAATCTGTACTCTCTGTGTCGATTTGCTTGCTTTGTGGTTCAACGGTAATCCATGAAAGACGTCGGACAGATGCTAAAGAGAGAAAGAGAGAAAAAGATTTTAATGAAGTTTGAAAGATTTGATTTGAGAGCAATATTTATACATCAGGAACTTCATCTATGACTCTTCGCGGTTCGTGACGATTCATTTTTTTTTTTCTATATATTTTCGAGTTTATGTCTGTTTTTTGTTAAATAATTAAAGATCGTCTTTAATATCTCAACCAAGTTATAAACTTATTTGGTAAAGCAGTACAAAATTCTGATTAATTTGGTAATTTTAACCGTTCCATTCAAGACTTTCTTTTACTTATTATTTATGGATCGAGTGATTCCACATCACAGAATTAATATTATTCATTCCTAACTTAGAGAGAGAAAGAGAGAGGGGATTGAAAGAGATTGAGATTTTTTTTCTTAGTCTCCGACATGAAATTGATTTCGTTGTCAAACAGAGGGTGAAGTACAATTGAGTACCTAAAGTAGTAGTTGATAGTTGATCCCACAATCGGCTCCGCCAATACGGATCGATTGATTAATTAAAAATCAAATTGGCCACACTTCCCACCAATGAAATTTATACATCACATGTGTTTATTACCTATTGAATTTTAGATTGAAGCGCTAGGAGTGGGCATAAGTTGGTGTCAATTTAATTTGAACTATCCACAACGGATCTAAATTTGTTCATTTTTTTTTTTGCCTTTTCATCCACCACCAATTCGAACTCTAAAGTTATCATCCAAACCGATTATACTCGATTTGAATCGGATTGGATGGTCTATACATTGCACCTTTTTCTTGAGCAAAAATATATGGTCATTAAATAAGATCTAGAGGAGGCAGAGAAGAGGATAAGGGGGAGCGGAGAATAGGAGATACTAGAGAAGAAGAAGAAAAATAGACATACTTCACCGATGCCTCCATTTAGAGCTTAGTTGGAGAGGAGAGGAGTGAAAGAAGACCACTAGGGTTTATGAGTTTGGCGGGTTGAAATTTATGGGGTTTAGGTATTTTAGTTTATTTATTTGTTTGATTTTATGTTTTCTCACAGTAAAACATGTAAAATTTAAAAATTAGAGCTAAAAATAATATAAATATATCAAATATATTTTAAAATAACATATATATCTATATCATTTAGTTGGTTCGGTTTAATCCGTTACTGGGATGACCCATCTAGTAACCAATCAAATCTAGTCGGTTTTAAAAATTTAAAATCTAGCCAATTCAACTAACCAATTGGACCGGATGGGATTGGTCGATTCAACCCATATTGCCACCCCTAGAAACAACCCGCTGATCGACTCTAATCTTAACTCATTTCAATCCAACCCTAATTCATTTCGTGGCTAATAAACGAGTGGAGAGGAACAAAAGTTTATAATTTTTATGTATTGAGTTGCAAGCATGGTTCAAAGTATCGTATTGTTTTGGTATATATCATACGATACGTATCGATATTTTAGTATACTGAAACGATATATTATTGAAAATGATATTTATTGAAACATTCTGATACAGTTCAATACAAACTAATATATAAAATACGATACAAATCGGTACATTCTGAAAAAATGTATGTCATGGAGACTTTTATTGGGTCTTTATTTCAACGCATGAGTTGATGATTAATTCAAAGTTCAGGACCCCACGATCATACTGAAAAAATGTACGTATGCAAATAGTGCGTTCTTTAAAACGTGGAAAAGAAAACAGTAAAAAATTTCATCCTATCACAAGAATCATTTCGGTTTGACGCTCGTCCAACCAAGCATTACCAAACTTGTGAAATGTAGAGAATGTAGGCTTTTGTTTTTTGAAAG
The DNA here is from genome assembly GCA_002174775.1 of Macleaya cordata. Taxonomy (NCBI): domain Eukaryota; kingdom Viridiplantae; phylum Streptophyta; class Magnoliopsida; order Ranunculales; family Papaveraceae; genus Macleaya; species Macleaya cordata. Next base: position 305,913 of record MVGT01003998.1, on the reverse strand, counting down.
TCTGTCATTGCTCGGTTAGAAATGTTAGAAAATGCTGATCCTTTTTCTTTAATTTGCTGTCCTTATGATGAGATCAAGTTATCATGCTGTTACTATGTCCACTATTATATATATGTCCACATATCAATCTCACAAGAAGGGTGAGCAAAATTTTAAAAATATATTAAAATAAAGAATTTGGTATTTCAGCCCAATATTTTACTAACATTTTTCGTTAATTATGTGAAATTGACAATACAAATTTCGTAAAATGGCCGGTATATTAGTTCTATAGACCGGACAATTAATTTTGTGATTGGGTTGTCAATTCTACATAATTGACAAACAATCTTTTTTAGTGTTGACTCCATGGAACTGACAATGATTGGGTTGTAATATTAGTTCCCTTAAAATGATGTTTTTAATACTAAAACTAATTAGAATAATACATATCCGTAGAGATATATTAAGAATTGAATCTGAAACCTCTATAAAAGAATACATTTTACTAACTAAATTATTCAATCACTTTTTGTGATAAATTAGCAATGAGAGGGGTTATTGCGCCCCATCGTAACCCGTTCATTTTATGGGGCCCACATGGAGATGATCCAAGAATTAATTTCTAAAGAGGAGTTTTCCTCACTATGTATACTATTATATCCGAAAAATCAACCCTTTATAAAAATCTTCCAACCCCCTCAAATCAACTCTTAAAAATTTGTCATATTTTATACTTTTCTTTTTGTACTATTAATTTTCGATAGGCTTTTAATGGGATTAGAAATTTTAGAACGAACTAGTTGTTGGATATAGTGACATACATAATGAGGAGATTATCCTCTCATTAGCAATAATGCTTTCCAAACTCTTTATTATTGAGCTCCTTACCTATAATTTTGAAGCCTTGTGATATTAACATGTAAACCATCCAAATGCTGATTTTTTTTTGAAGATATTCTCCTTGCGCCGTATAGATTATGCCCACAAAAGATTAGCTCACTATAAAACTTATAACCCCAATAAAAAATTAAATGTAAATCAACAATAAAGATATTGATGTATAGTTATTGATTTCGAACCTTGTTAGCAATCATTCGAATTATTTGCATTTAATATTCGTACTTTTTCGTATTTTCGAATAACGATTAATACTTCCGTCCAAACGAAACCTAATCAATAATACACGAATTTTTTAGCTAAAACATTTAAAACACATTTTAACCGAATTACCGAATGAAACGGGTGAAAAATACTCCTACTTTATTTAATGACTATCAGACTTTCAATACAAAAAAAATAAAAATAAAAATAAAACCCTAGTTAATTGCTTAAGGACCTTTCTTTATTTTCTCTCTTTTTCTATAAGGACCACAATTCTCTCAATTTCTCTCTTCCTCGACACAGTTGAAATTCTTTGAAGCATCTACAAGACTTGGTATATTGCCGAATTTCTACATGTGAAAAGTATTAAACACGAATTATCTCTAAATCGAATATTTTCCGTACGACGAATGATTGACCGAATGTTTGACCATATTGCTAACAAGGATTTTGAATAATTTTTTAATATGGATAAAGGCTAGAATAGTACTGGAATCGATTTGGTGTGGATCTAGCGAGGCTTTAGAAATTGTAAAGACCGAAGAACAAATATACTCAATAGACCGATCGATATTTGTTGTATGAAAATTGACAGCGCCTGTTAAAGAATCCGTATCACTCACAGGATGAATCATGATGCATGAGCATGACCTATTCATTCATTGATATGTAGTAACCGGGTCGGCATCTCTCTAATAGATAGATGGCAAGTCTCACCATTTTAGGTAGGTTTTAGTATGAATTACGACTAATAACCGAAAGGTTTTTTTTTTTTTTTGGCCCCCGCCATTAATTACCCATTAGAGACCCCACGGCAAGTCGCAATGTCAATCAGCCTTACTGGATTTTTAGCATTTTTCTAAATCACGGGCGCTTTAGAAGTACGGATATGGTTTTGGTGTGTACATCAACTACTGATGTGATGCGAGCCGGATTTCCCAATGAATGACCCTGCGACCCGCCCAAACACTCACTCTTAAATTCGTTCGTCCTAAAAACGAACTGTCTGTCGCGTTTTCGCATTTGATTGCGTAGCTGTGCGAAATTTTGAAAAACTTCAACACAATCCATTCAACTTTGCCTCTCTTTCAATGCTTTAGCTAATTTTGATTCATATGGAGACTATTTAATTATTTTTTTATGAGAATGTTCTCCAAATCATATATAATTATTTTTAAAACTAACCATTATAAAATGAGACTAGATCTTTTGTCCTCAGTTTGCTTGTCCTCCTTGTTGATTTTGGTTTGTGGAACCCATATAGAATTGAATCAACGATTGATTTTCGACGAAAATGTTCCCTTCATCATATAGATCATTCTCACCAAATATAAGTTTATTCTAACACACCAAAAGTTGATTGAAAAATCAACCGCTCATTAATCAATATAATATAGTTTTATCACCATTGATTTTCAAGTCATCTTTTTATGGGCTGAAAAGTGCGAGAAATGGCTGATTTTTTGTTATAATGATTTATAAGATGAGGAGAACATTCTCAAAAAATTTGCCACTGGTTCACCTCCATGTAAGACCCTTAATTCTAAAATCAGCACACGGACAGGGAAAGGCCAAGTAAATTGGGACGGGGAATATGATCATTCCAAATTTTAAAACTTCTAACGCCATCAGAATTTTCAGATTTTGCTATTTGAATATATATCAAGATTATTGGATGTTACCATTGTAACATCGGACGGTGGCCCAGAGCATTCTCACAAAAGTCAATGGTTAGATCTATTTTTATGTAGGTCCCACAAGGCAAAATTAATCAATAAACACCCAAAATGAGGACAAAGGATTTAAACTCGCTAATCACAGGAAATCAGGAAAAATGATCAACCTATTCTAACTCTTTTAAACCCAATCAAACCTTCATTGAAAATTAACTATAGATGGGATACCTAAAAAATTTAAATTTATTGATTTTAACGAGCTGAATTTGTGGGGTTTAGACTTTTTTGAATGGTCTTTTTGCATCCAGTTTAATTATTTTTTTTTATTTTTTATTTTTATCAAAGTAGAAGTCAAAAGATTCAATTATAATAGAGTTTCTTTCTTCTTTGTCATGGCCTTAATGAAGATACATGCTACTTTATTTTCTTAAATTATATAACAGCCTTCTATTCTTTAGGATTATAGAGAAATGTACGAAAACAGCTGCATGATAACGAAAATAACTTTTCTAGTTTGACTGTGGTTAGAGTGAGGAATAGCATTTTTTCCTCGTGGCTTAATTGATGTATTTCTAATTATTACTCAGGAGTCTTACGACAATTCTTGTAATCGGGAACAGTCTCACATCACGGGTGAGATGAAAACCTTACAATCGAATATATAAAATTTTAGATTTTTTTACTTATTTCCAATTAAGTTTTTGTCAATAAATTTTGAATTAGATACCCACAAATTTCTTATAGTATTAGAGTAGATCACATATAATAAGCTTAAAGGCCATGCGTGTTTTACATCACCCAATATACTACATGTTAGACTCGAACTAATGCCACACGTAAGAGTACGCCATGTTGATCAGAATAGTTCTACATAAAAAGGTGAAATCTTTTCAATTAAATATATAAGATCTTAGGTCTTTTCACACATTGCCAATCCGATACAAGAAAAAAATATTTTGAAGCAAGATATAAAGGCAATCGGACGAAGGTAATTGTGATATTCAATTTAAAAATCAAATAATTTGAGATGCATCGTTAATGACATCTTATAAAACGTAGGGAAGGACTTGGGTTTGACGAATCCAAATAAAAACATATTACTATTCTTCTTTGCTCTTTTTTTTTGAAAAGTAAGCCTGTTTTTAACCAGATCAATTACTCGAAGCTAATCAGAATTGAATCCAAATCTAAATTATTATCAATAACAAATACTACCAACTGTTCAAATTGGCACATACTCCTCTCTACTTTCACAATCACCAGCTATTATTGGATGAAAAGAAAGAAAAGAAATAAGGATGGCCCCCTAGTATGTTGGAGGACAGCTTTTAGAAAATTTAGGTTTTAGAAGGTGGCCCGAATCAATAGTAGGACCTCTCCATAAAAAGTGGTAGTCAAGTAGTCAACCTTAACGCCCTTCGAAAAAAAAAAAATTTGAAAATGAGGCGAGCCTTGCCTCGCTCCACGATCTTGAGACAAGAGTATACACGTGTCCAATAAGACAAAACAAACGAGTGATTGCCAACGAAGCAGGACATGAATTCTCCATTGGATTTTGTGGGTAAATTTTCATTTTGAAAAGAAAAAAACAAATCGTCTTTATGTAGATAAATACACGTGGCGCTTAACGAGAGTAGGAGTAGTGTAAGCTACAAGTACAGGATCAATACACAGTCGACCATGAACAGTCTTAAAAGTTAAAACAAAAAAATTCAAAAGAAAAAAAAAAAGAAAACTAAAAATTAAAAAAAGAAGAGGCGTGACCAGTGACCAGTGACCAGTGACCACCCACCCAAAATAAAATCTCTTCCTTTGCGTACTATCTATAACTGAGCCCTCTCTGCAACGCAGCTAAGAGAGAGAGAGAGAGAGTTTTAGTTTTAGAGAGAGAAAGAGAGTTTTTTTAGAGAGAGAAATGTCTTCTGGTCCGATTATGAGCTTCACTTTCTCTCTCATCTTTTCTTCTCTATAATGAGTAGAGGCCTTAACCTCTTCTTCTCAGAAGAAGATGGCTTCTCAACAACAACAACAACAACAAGAGCAGAACTCTCTCTTCTATCTCGATGCTCTTTACTGCGAAGAAGAGCATTGGGAAGAAGAAACTGAGGATGATGAAACAGAGAGCAAGAACACTAAAAATCGAACAAACCCATCTCTTGTACCTCTTCATCTTTTAATGGAACAAGACCTGTTTTGGGAAGATGATGAACTTCTCTCTCTTTTCTCCAAAGAACAAGACATAATGTTAACCCATCTAAACCTTATCAACAAACTTCACTCAGATCCCAATCTTGCAATGGCTCGTCATGAAGCTGTCCAATGGATTCTGAGGGTCAATGCCCATTATGCTTTCTCTCCTCTCACTGCTGTTCTATCTGTTAACTTCCTTGATAGGTTCCTCTCAAATCTTCATTTTCAGAAAGATAAGCCATGGATGACTCAACTTGTTGCTGTCGCTTGTATCTCTGTGGCTGCTAAAGTGGAGGAAACCCATGTTCCCCTTCTTCTAGACCTGCAAGTAGGTGTAAACTTTAATCTGAAATCGATTTTTGTTGAATGGGTTTTTTAGTTTATGGTACTAATCGATCTGGGTTTGCTCTGGTTTTTTTTTCTTTTTTTTTTTTGTTCTTTAGGTGGAGGAGACAAAGTATGTTTTTGAGGCGAAAACGATTCAGAGAATGGAACTTTTAGTCCTTTCCACTCTTCATTGGAAGATGAACCCTGTAACGCCGCTTTCATTTCTTGATCACATTATAAGGAGGCTTGGATTGAAAAATCATCTTCATTGGGAGTTTAAGCGGAGATGTGAACGTCTCCTTCTCTCTATCATTTCAGGTATGCCATTAATGTATTAAACAGAGCTCTCCATTCCTTCATTAATAAATCAGATTTTCAGCTATTCAAGTAACTAGTTAAGACAGAGAAGAAGAACAAAAATTAAAACAATGTCAGCATGGTCTGAAACTTGTAATTTTCCTTTTCCAGATTCGAGATTTGTGTGTTATCTTCCTTCTGTATTAGCTGCTGCAACAATGCTGAATGTTATCAACCATGTTGAGCCCTGTAATCCAATCGAATACCAGAACCAGCTCATGGGTGTTCTCAAAATCAGCAAGGTTTCTACATTTCCTTAATTTCTTGCTTCCCAGATTAAAAATTCATGATCTTTCTAAAAAAATTCAAAAAAATCAACCCTAAAAATCACTCATTTGGGTTCTTTTAACAGGAAAAAGTAGATGAATGCTATCAACTCATCCTGGAATCAACATCCAACTACAATGTCCAGAACTCAAACCGCAAACGCAGGTATGAATCCATCATACCCAGAAGCCCAAAAGGTGTAATGGATGCGACTTTCAGCTGCGATAGTTCAAACGATTCGTGGGCAGTAGCTGAATCGGTTTCGTCGACTCAGAGTCAGAAACCTCTGTTCAAGAAGAACAGCATTGAAATTCAGCAGTTGCGATTGCCTCCCATCAACCGTGTAGCTGTGGATGTCCTCACTAGCCCTCGTTAAAAACTCTTCCGTTTAATTTCCTCTGTTTTTAATTTATCATTATCTCCTCTTCTATTTTTAATCCATGTTAATTAATACAATATTTATTTTCTTAAGTGGAATTTAAATTGCCTTCCAGTTCTGCATTTCTAGCAAAAACCCAGTTCATTGAAAGATTAATTCAGAAAACCCTGTTCTTGAGAGAGATTGAAATGCATTTTACTACCCTGAAAAAGTAATTAAGTGCAGAGATGAAGCAATTGAGACTGATTCATACTTTCATATAATATTTTATTGGTATCTCGATTGATCAATTCGTGTTAGTCTTTTCTCTTTCTCTCTCTAGATTATGAGTTGAACTTATTTAACCTCATTTGATTAAAAATAGAATGGTAGATTAGATTGGCAAAATCTACTTTTAATATTTTTTTTCTTAGAAATGGTGAATCTAGAAATTGAAAGAAGTGGAAGAAAAAGTAGGAAATCGAAATCCATCAGGGTGGTGGTTTTGTTTGCATGTGAACTGTGTAGGTTTTGTAGAACAAAGTTGTCGGCCACCGGTGGTTTTTGGTTTTGGTTTATTTGAACCTTCTTCTTTTCTTTTCATTTTGGGTTTGACCTCGTTTCAAGAGCCTCTCATGTATGTTTCTTCTTCCTGTAATTTTATATATGACTTAAATTCTCAATAACCCCACCACTCTCATGAGTAGTCCCTACATTAGAATTTGAGGGTTACAGCTGATTCCCCTAAAGATTTCACCACACAAATCTCAAGAACCATCCAACCCTCACTCTCAAGATCTTCGGGCTTTTTCCTAAATCATCTCTTACAATAACTAAAAATATGAGCAACATGTAACCCACTTGATCTTTGCTTTCTAGATGACACCAACTTAAAAAGTCTTGTTTGTGGTTTTTTCTATATCTAATATTTTCTTTCTGTTTTTCATTTTAAAACAAGAAGAATCCTTGCTTGTCTAATAAGCTTAGTTTTGAAAATTTTGGTTTCGTAGTTATAATATGTGAGCCCTTTTTATGTAGCTTGAAAGTGGGAATGCATTTCCGCCCATATTGACTGTAGTAGTGAAGTTTTCTTCTTCCATGGCCTCCTTCAAAGCAAAATGGGTTTGAGTCAAAGCATTCAAATTCTAAGTCCTATTCTATTTGGTCCCCACCATGTTTGATAGAGTCATGCTTTTCAACTTAGTTTGATGTGCACAGTGAAAATTTTATTACTATCTTGGAACATGAGAATGATTGTTCTGTGTCATGATTATGAATGCATCATATTTGTTGATCTGTTTGGCCTTTGGACCACATCAGTAATTGGCCACTGGTTATGGAAAAAACAACAACAGAGCATGTATTAATTGCAATTTTATGGTAATTCATATTATCATCATCCCTTACATGTGTTAAGGGTATTCGTATCCGCATATATTGCTAATTATACATTGAGTGTACATTGATATTTAGGATCTGCGTAGAGATGATTTTAAGTGAGGATATTCTCATCATGTAGATCATTGTCACAAAAAAATCAGTTTATTCTAAAACTTGTAAACAAATCATAAAATGAGTGAAATCGATGGTAAAATGAATAGCTCATTTGCTTTTAATTTTTTGTGATTTTTAATAATCGAATGATAGAGTTACAAATTTTACAGTATGCTAATTTTTTGTAAGAATGAACAACATGATGAAGAAAATATGTTCACCCAATATCATTCATAGATCAACTTCATGTAGGCCCACAGATAATGTATGAATAACAATGTATTTTGATCAAATCTCTTTAGTTTTTACTGTATAAAATTGGTAGTTATCTTTGTTTTGGACCCACTGAACTTTTAGAGAGATAGAGATGGGAGGAAGAAAAGATGTTTTGATTTGGTGGGGGGTGTTTATATACTTTTTCAAAGTTGGTCTTTTTGATGTTTGGTTTTAAGATAGGTGTTAAGAATCCCTTCAAAAAAAGATAGGTGTTAAGACTGATTATTAAAAGTTAGTAGTAGTGGAAATACATGTGGTGTAAGAGTTTTATTTTTTATTTATTTATTTTTTCTATTTTTTAATTTTCAAAAAAATTTATTTTGAATCCAGTCTCCAGGCCAGTTCCAACCCAATAATTGTGGAATAATAATAAGTGATGATGATGCCATAACTCTTCTTCTTCTTCTTATGAGTCTCTTTTGACCTAGTCCTCACTCCTCACCTCATGGAAGTTGGAACCAACTGACATTAATTATTATTAAATTTTGTTTTCCCCTCCTCAGTCCTATCTCACTTCTCTAAATCTTTTCTTCTTCCTTATTTACAACTGTAAAAAGTCTCTCTTTCTTTCTATGTATGTATGCGTCTTGTATTCAAGGACGACGCCAAAGATGGGTAACATGTGAAGACTAGCCAGTACAACACTTAGGATTTCAGGGGCCTCCGGCTCCGAGAGGGTATAAGGGCAAGTTCACAAGGATCCCTAAATCCCTAAATCTCATATTAAAGGATGGAAGACTCTCTAGTGGTAGTGGGATTCTTACACCATCAGACCCAGTACTAAATCTCGCCCTTAACATTAAGGAATCCTTAAGAGAGTAATGAAATGACCATGGCACAATTTTTGGCCGTGAACAATTAGGCGCGGGGATGGTCAATCCATCGCCACTCCTCACTTTGATTCATTTTAAGGGATTCTCCTCCTCTTCCCCACTATTCAAACTCCATTCCTAAAGCCAAAGAATCTCATGTTAAGGAATGTGAGTTAAGAATTCCCACTAAACTTGCACTTAGGAAGATTAAACTCTTTGGTAGAGTTGTTACTTGAGTCTCGACTAGGACTTGGATGGATGCATTGGTTAGTTTTATTTTACATCATGGATAATCTCATCAAATCTTATTTTTATATACGAGCCCTCTTTTACATGTTTCGCGTGTGGATTGATAAATAAGTGGTTAAAAAATATATATTTTTAATAATTATTTTATGTATGTTAAATATCAATAATAATTTTGGTTCTAAATTTTTTTAATATCCTTCCTTTTTATGTAGAAAGAAAAAAAATATTAAGTGATAATTTTCAACTTTACAACTATCCCTAGGGCGTTTTCCATTTATAATAGAATAGATAGATAGTTAATCTATCAAATGCATGTTATTTGTTTGTTTTATATTGCTTGAATTATTAAAAAAAAAAATGTTGGTTTCATCTTTGTCTTCGTGGCATTGACTCTAAATTCTAAAATGAGTTAATCTCAATTAACAATTAACAACTTACAAGAAAGACCACTTGGAGGAGTGGTTGGAAGTATGGTTTTTCATAGTGGAAGTCGCTGGTTCAAATCCAACAAAAGATTCTTCTTTCATTACTATTAAGTGGAATGCCCTCTTACCTCTAATTCTTGGTTCCATCGGTCTCATGGTGTAATTGTAGCTTTAAATCGTTTTGGAAAAAAAAAAAAAAAAAAAACAGAAAAGAAAATAGAGAAAGACAACCACCAAATTCACGTATTTGCTGTACTAACTACAGTTTATTCATGATGCATGCCCACGATTGTGGGGCGAAAATTTTACACTGTTTGGAGGAAATTTAAGCATAAAAGATGAAAAATAAATTGTTAATAATTTGAATTTCATTGAAAGAAGTGTTTTACTTGTCCGGGCAGTAGTACTTATTATTGCAGTAATAAATGATTTCAAATATATATGGTACGTACAAAGATGTCTATGTATCATTGCCTTTCACTGCTGCACAGATTGAACCACTCTCTCTCTCTCTTCTCTCTCTCTATAATGGAGGTTTGGAGATTTGACCGAACCAACCAACCAACACATTCTGAATTCTGAATTCCCCTATCTGCAGCTTCGTTTCTTTGAATTCACTGATCACTTACGTAGCCAAAACCATAACATTCTACTCGTGAGTTTATTAAATGTAAAAAACAGGAAAAATAGTCCTATACTATACAGCACAATTTTGGTGACAGTTTTCTGGTGTTGTTTTGTTGTGAATGAATGATTAATGTTACTCTCATTCATTGCTCACCTTCTCAATATGATTTTCTGATGCCAAACACGTCAAGTCCATCCAGCCCTTTCGCATGCATTAACGTCCTCTGTGTACGGACCAGGGTATTGTTGGTTTCATCAGAGTGTAGTATCTCTATTCATTTTGATCCTTTCTGATTACCAAATCTGACCCCAGTGACCCATCATCATCATCCTCATTGAAACCAACAACACTTGTTCGCACCCCAATTTATCCATCAATTCAAATTTTGATGGGTTTGGGCTTGTAGTCAAGGTTTAAAGTCTTGTTTCAACCAATCTAGACTATCTAGTATACCATTGAAACGAAAAAAAAAAAAAAAACATCAAAATTTTGAACAGTTTCCTAACAATTGGATCATGGGTTTGAAAAACAAGCGTAAGACTGGGTTCCAAATCTCACATGAAAAACCATTAGGACGTTTGTTGTATGGGACCATGACAGCTTTGTATTTTATAAGAAAACATCAATGAGCCGAGCCGTGAGGGGTGGTCCTGGAGAGAGCCTGTTCTCTACTCTCTACTCTATCTACTCTATCTATCTCATCTCAGCTATACTAATTAAGGTGGGTACAACAGTTGTAGCTAAAAGTTCTGCGGCCTCTCAAGCGTCACTTTTACATGGACAAAAGAAAAGGACACTGGAGTCCCAGACTGGTTCTTTGGCAGTTGGCAGCTATCTATCCATCAAACATGTCTCATTTGCAAACACATTACAGATCTAGGAGTTCATTTTGCCAGAGGGAGGGGAGGGGAGGGGAGGGGGGACGACTGCAAAATCACCCATCCTTTGGAAGGAGATATTGAATTTGTCTTGACTTCATTCAATTTGAGGTTGTTCGGTTAGGGACCTTTTTAGGACCACCAATTCTCTCTTCCTACGTACCACCCTGACAAAACAAAACGATTCAAATAATGCAAGGGTAGATCTTGCAGTCATGCTGAGCTAACAAGATAAGGCTAAGATGTAGTGGTTAAATTTTGTGGTGTTCTCTCAATTAAAAACCAAGCTTTTACACAACCAAGCATGCTGAAGTAGGTACTAAACTAACTAAACTCACTAAATTGGTCCAAAAACAGGTGCCCTAGGAGAGTTTTCCCTTAAAACACTTCGAATTGAACCAATGAGAAACTAAAGAGGGCAAATAAGTGGCCTTTGCCTTCTTGTTGTCTTAGGTTGTCCCATTAACTTGAGGCAAATCTAATGAATTGTGGTCCCAAGTCCTCACCAAACACCCCCCCTAATTGCTAGACATTTCATTAAATCTGATTTATATATCATGGAAGCATTGTGCCCAAGTTACTGTTACGATGTTTAATATCACAAAGCTCAAACCAGTTTTTTTTTTAAACTTCACAAAAGGTTTACCTACACATCAGTATCGAAATTCAATGCTCATTGGATGTCCAGTAGCATGTTTATCATTTCATATTAGTCAGATTAGATTAGAAAAGTTTCCTACATGCAGAAGAAATTGAAACCTACAAAGATGAACACTGAAAAGCTAAAGGTTCTTCCCATTAGAAGTAGTGAATTAGTGATCTTGTTTTGAATCAAAATTAAGCAAAAGTCATCTCCCATTCTTCAGATTCCCTTCCTGCTTTTTCTCGTGTGAATTACAGTTTATAGTGCAGATAAATGTCCCAACATGCAATTCCCAGGCTGTGATTCTTTGCCTTTCCGCAACCAAACAAGTTTTTGATATCACTTCCTTCAGTTCAAGATACAATCCAAATTTAGACAAATATGATCTAATCTGATCAGCAATTGTCTATCCAAGTATCCCCTGAGTATAGTTTGCTGCGTGAGGGAAGCTGACACAATCACCCTATTCCAATAAAAAGTTTCAGTACTCCAAATATCTAGTCTTTTTTTTTTATAGTTACAAAACTCTAGTTAAAATAACCCAAACTTGCTGTTAGATTTTCATTTCAAGAAGAGCGCGGCAAAAACCCACTTTCAAACTTCAATGAGTAAACAAGGACCATACTGCTTACTAGATCTTTCCTTCAACAACTCCAATATGTAGTGCCCCATCCAGAATATGCTTTTCTGTGAAAAAAAAAAAGAACAATAAACCTATTAACCATTCTTACGATACCCACTAAAGTTATTGAAGAAATAACACCTCAAGTACTTGATTCAGTCTAATGGATAAATATTCATATTTGGACCACATTCAGTAAAAGACATTAATGAAGCATATAGAGAATTTCTACAAAGAAAATCAGAATGAAAAAGAGAAAAATTTCAAAGACATTGAATTAATTCAAATGGAAGTATTGTCTGGGTAAGAAATGCATAAAAAAAAACAAATAAAAAAACCATTCCATAAATGCAGTCTGTGATGTATCAGAGAACAATGAAACTCACTTGATTTAATCAGCATCCTATCCCATTTCACATTTACTGTGCATCCATCCAACAGCAATAAATGAGTTGTGAATTGACATTTCAGAAGAATGATGTTCAGTATTGTCGACTTAGATGCATACTTACTACGTAAGCGAGAAAGGATGAAGAAAAAATTAAGTTTGATCCACGCATATCTCATTACACACAGGCAAAACTTTCTTTAGCTTTTACCTGAAAAACAAGAGCGCTCTGGATTGCAGATTCTTCTTTAGCACACAAAACATGCCTAGGTTCTGTTGATTTATATAGAAGACAAATTTCAAAGTGGCATCAACCACTGGTGCAAACCCGCAATAACTGGAGATTTTGATCCACGCATATCTCATTACACATGGGAAAAACTTAGTTCAGTTTTACCTGAAAAACAAGAGGGCATCTGGATTGCAGATTCTTTTTTAGCACACAAAGCATGCCAAGGTTTTGTTGATTTATGTAGAAGACAAATTTCAAGTGGCATTAACCACTGGTGCAACCCTCAGTAACTGGAGATCACTTATCTCACTGCCAACAGTTCTCACGACAATTAAACCCAGTACTTCCCTCTGCATATGTGTTTTTTCTCAGTCACTAGACCATATGGAGATTTATCCTTTTTATCTTGAAATTTACTGCTTACATTTTGAGTAGGAAGGTAGCATTAAAAGTTGACCTTATTAATGTGAAGTTTAACCGAATCTCTCCTTTATCAGCTAACATTATATTCTATAACTCACCTATCAAAAAAAAATTATATTCTATTACTCTCTCACAAGGTTATCATATTTTGACTCGTAAGTTTGATCGCATGATTGTTAGCACAATTTTTTACATCTCCCTTGCTGTAATTAGATGCAACAACTCTTCTCCATTTATACGTCACTGTTAAACTCACGTTGAAGATTTTAGTTAATTAGTACACCCTAGTTTCTTCTGTATGCTTCAGACCTTTACTAGAATAGCGCATGGACTAAGACCTTCATTACCTATCCTTGACAAAACTTCCTTACTTTTCTAAGCCTATCCACCCTCTGATCTCATAGGATTATTGACACCATCACCTTCCAGTGGCCTCTTGACCTTTCTTAATGTGTTCCTTCCCAAGACTATTGCCATTCCATCATCTAACTTGATCTATATCCCTAGTTTTTGGAGAAGGATCTATCCCTAGTGTCCTCGTTTACATTCCTAAAAGTCTGTAAGTATCACTCTGACCCTGTATCCAACCAATTACATTAGTCACCATATGCCTTATACTTGCCTGTCTACTTTATAGATTTAATCAATTCAGCACCTCTTTTACTTTCTATCTTCTCCATCAAACCATAATCCACGCATGCAAAATCAACAACCTATGTTAAATGATCTATAAATCTCCTGGAACATCCTTACCGATGTTTCATGCTAAATGTCTGTTCCTTCTGAAATTTGATCCACTATTGAGATACACCAAATGCACACTTACCTTCTCAAAGCAAGTATTAGCTAATATCAGGATTCAAATATTAAACCTACATCACTTTTCTTTTCTTTTCCTTTTTCTTTCCTCAAATCTGTCCTTCATGTACTATCCTATATTCTACAAAGAGACATATATGCCCATTTAAGTCCATCAAGAAATTTTCCCTTCATCAAGAATTTATTGTTATAGTCCTTCAATCTTTCGAAAAACTGTATCTTAGTGCTCCAATAAACCCTACTTGACTACTTCAAGTGCACATTAGTAGCTTTGCTATCAATGATGGTAGCCTTTCCTATCGTCTAGAGCCTCATCTCCTATACATTCATGCCATGTGCTTGCTATATCAACTCTCCTTTTAATTGCACCTGCCAACACCCTTCCGTTGCCTACCAACTTCTACCTAATGATTTATTCCTCTTGGTCTAGCTTATCTACTTACAATCACTCAACCAGATGCAGAGAACCCTTGCCTACACTTCATGCGCACTGAACGCCTTTCCACTTGTTGCTTCTAAGAGACGGCATAGCCAAACCTAGCTCACTTAGCAATGGACCTGGATTGCGACACAGTGTGTTAGCTTGATCGAATGAATATGAATTATCCTAAATGAGAACTGCTAGAATGAGTTAGAAACAAGAAATCTATACTCATAAGAACAGATTTGGCATAGGCTGCCAGTCTGACCAACCCTCCATCCAACCTTGAAATTGGCAATGCAGGCTGAAAAGTCAAAATTAACAGAATAAAAATGATCGCATACAAATACTAGAATAGTATACTTCCCATCAAAGCAAAAATCTCAGCTACTGTGAATCTAAATGTCGATGCATGCCACTTGTGCAAAACTGAACAGGAAACTTTAGAGCATCTCTACTTATTCTGCCCTTTTTCTCTTGTTGTTTGGTTTGCTATGAACTACTTGCCTTGAATCCATTTCCCTTCTACACTGACAATCCATGAATGGATTGAAAGCTGGTTTGCTCCACCTGAAGGATCGGACCCTACAATTGGTGACTGGGCTGCCATATCTGCCACTACAGCTTGGTTCATCTGGAAGGCCAGATGCAAACTAGTCTTTGAAAAAAAAAAAAGCATCCCTAATCCTTTACAAACACATAGAGCTATTGTATCATATTTATGCCTATACTTGTAAATCATGAGCACACCTACACGCAACACGAATTCTAGTATAGAAACATGTAACTGGGAGTCACTATGGATGGTCATTTAAAATTTAATTTTGATGCTTTTTATGTTGCTAATAATAATATTGTTGGTATCGGTATTATTGTTATTCATGACTGTTTGGGTATGTGCAGGGGAGCAAGGATGATACCATGTGGGGCCCAGTCTGTTGAAGAAGCAGAAGCTTTAGCTGCCTTGGAGACGGTTAAATGGGCCAAGAAGCTGAACTTATATCAATTTCTTTTTTAGGGTGCCGCCAAGACTATTATTACATATTTGAATACCTCTTTTGGGAAGGTGGCCTGGAGAACCAGGGCCTATGTGATATCAGTCACCTCATCCCTTACTTTACTGCTTTCTTCTTTATGTTTGTGTTTAGGCAGCCAACTCAGTAGCTGATACTCTGGCCATCAAGGCCAGAGCATCACCATCCACAGTCACATGGACAGACCTGCCTTCTTTCCTGCATGTTATCTATTATCTTATCAATCTAGCTTTGTAACCGGGGTATTGTCTGTTCTTTTATTTATATATCATCTGGCTTGCCTATCAAAACAAAAAGAATGCGAGCATAAAAGGTTACCAAAATGATCATCCTCCTCGCATGTGCGCACCCAGTTCGCCAAACTGCTCGTCAGCTTCTTCAGTATCCTCAGAAAGGCGAACCGCATCCAGCTTTTGCTTGAGGACCTCTATTGCATTGATTACCACTTGAGAAGCTTTGACAGCACCAGTAGACTCAACTGTGAAAATAAAACTATCTTCCCTGCCATAAATCTCCACAAGTCCTGGTTTGCCCATGGCTTCTGCTTTCTTGATCACCTCATCATCATATGTGTATGCCTCAGGATCAACCACTACAACCTGAAAGACAACAAACTCAGTCCATGTTCTAAGAATTGAAAGTATGTCACCAAAAGGTTGATTGGATCAAGAAACACGATGATAATCAAAAGAATGATAATTTATATTCATCAACATATAATCATATAGCTAACACCGAGTTGATCATATCTGAGTGAAGTTGGTTATTCATCATCCACAACCATCTCTTATACAAAGAACCAACTACACATTGTATTCAGCTATCTTTGGTAGTAATGTTTGTCTCTAAATATGGCTTCTTTATTTCCATTAATAAGGACTTGAACCTTGAAGGGCCCGTTACGATAAATGGCTGAAATTTGAAAGTTAGAAACCATCATACCACAAAACCAGATATATAGGCCTTTTAGAAAATCACTTGTTTGGCTCCATACGAGTTCTGCTGAAGCAGCAAATGTAAACAGAACAGTATTTTGGAGAGAAGTATGTTCATCAGATGTAGCATGAGTGCACATTAGTGGGGTGCAGATGTATCACAAACCAAAGAAGATGTTTATGCCACTCAACACCAGTTACATTAATTCTTTGTAATAGCAAATTTTGTCAGGTATGTTAACCTTATATTGGAGATAGTCCAGATCCTATTTTGCAGGCAGAAATTGTAGTTCGCAAGTTTATCTACTGACAATGGACCATAAAAAAATCAATTAAAAAAAAGGACAATGGGCCGTAAAAAAGAACTACATAAGAAAGAATAGAACCTGCCGCATGGTGAAGATGGATGCAGATGAATGAGCACATACATTCATTTCTCTAATGCATCCTTACCAGCTCAATTATCCCAAAGGGAAGATTCATGCAAGACAGTTATCACAAAGTTTCATCTTAATGGGAATTCATCAACCCAAGCACCCACTCAAACGAATTTTAGAGAACTACAGAACAACAAAACATTAGAAACACAAACATGAAATTATGTAATAGAGACAAAACTTGACCATGAAGCCCTCTACCAACCTAATTACAACTAAAACACATCAAGTAGAATCACATTGTGAAATATTACTACAAACCATCTCGAGGTTCTAAAGGGAAATATAGACCCAAGAGTTAATGAACCGGTCCGACTGGAAAGAAAATATAAATATACATATAAAGTTCTTGTAATTAAGAAAAATGAACCTGTTGAGTATTAGGATCAATATCGAAGACTTTGGTAGGGCTACTTTCAATCCAACTTTGCTTTTCTTCAAGAGTTAACCTTTCCATCATATCTTCATTGATGTGGATGTCTGGTTCGTACATGAAGGTAACAGTTGCAGTTGGTGACCATTTTGCATGGTCTTTACCAATCCCTTTTCTCGCAATTGCTCTCAATCTCAATTCCTGCCCACGGCGTAGCTTCACAATAATAATGCCCCTGGAAAAATAACAGAACCAAAAGCATTATATACGAACTTCTCTAAAACCCTAGTTTTATTATAAGCACTTATCTAAAACCCTAGATTACTCACAACTCAAAAACCAAAACCCTAATTTCAGTTTTACTCAAAACAGAAGTGGATAAATAAAATTAGAGTTAAGGGACAAAAATGTACCTATTTTCAGAAGCATCATAACCAGAAGAGGTGGAGCGGGCGGCGACATCAACGGGAACAACAGAAGGGTCGGAACTGAGAAGATCGGCGCTAGTGACGTCGAGGGTTTGATCTTGGTCGCAACGGACGGAAAGGTGGAACTCGACGGAGCAGTACTCGCACTGGCCGTCACCGTCGCAAGCGTCGCAGTCACGTGAGAAGCGCATGCCCATAGCACGCTCGCTGGTGAGTGGAATGAGACCGAGTCTGTGAGCGATGAACTCGTCGTTGAGAACAGTCGAGTTAACCTCGATTTCGACGAGGTCAATGGCTATAGTGGGGACTTCTGCTATCATCACACGACGGAGAGCATTGGCCATGCTAGGATCAGTCTCACGAAGCTCGAACTTCATGTAATCGTCCTTCATCTCTCTAATTTTGATCTTCGGGAACCTCTGGTACGAATTCAGCTCCATCTTCACTCCTTTCTCTCTCTTCTTTCTCTCTCGGGTCTCTCTTCTCTTTTCTCCCTTGTCACTCGCACTCTGTATTTATTGATTGGTGATTTGTTTCATAATAAAGCTTTGTGGACACAAGCTTTTACAAAACCCATGCAAGACGCTTATGTGGCATGGTGGGATCCACCAATTTTCCCCTATGAAAATATTTTGAAGGGGTGTCCAACTTATGTGGCAGTGGGACCTACCATGCCACATAAGTGTCGGGCATCCGTTTTGTAAAACGGTCGGTCCAAATAGCAGTACTGTTTGTTTCATTCACCAAAGCCTTTTATTTGCAGAAATGATTTTTTGGACCCTTGGTTTTATGAAAGTGGTGGCAGACGCTTATGTGGCAGGGTAAATCCCTCCCACTAAACTTGCCCTTACGGCTCTGTTTGGCCACACTGAAATATCCTGGATTGGATTTTCTCTGACCCATCCTGAGAAAACCCTGAAGCTGGTTAACCAAGAAGTTATTTGTCTGACACTGTATCTATGCTGGGTTAACTTTGCATGTTGTTTGTCTGACATTGTATCTTTGTTGGGTTAACTTTGCATGTTTTTTGTCTGATACTCTACCTATTCTAGGTTTACTTTTGTATGTTATATTCTAGGATTTGTCTATAAGTTTAGTATTAAAAGTATTAACTTAAAATTTTAACTACTTTATATTCAATATTCAAATATAGAAAATAGAATATTTATGCTTATATATCTTAATAAATAATGCAAAATTCTAACTCACATTGTACATCTTTAATAAGTCCTCATACAAGACTCAAATTCGACAGAATTTCCTTTATAAACTAAGCTTAAGCACACCTCACAAACATATAAAATTCATATGGAAGATGTGGAATTCAAACAACTGAATTTATATATATCTGATTAAGTAATACATCTCTTCCAATGAAAACGGCAAGAGCAACAATAAAACCAAAAGTGTGAAGAGACTTTTTTTTTTTGAACAAAAGCTTATTTACATTGTAGTAACCAATTACATAGTCTTGCCGTTCTATTACGTGTTCCTGTTGCAAAACACCCAAAATGATTCTAATTTCATAAATTCAATATTATAATTTTTCTGTATTGTTTTTTCTACTTAAATTGTTTCTATTTCATCGAAGGTCTTTTTTTTTTGTTGTGTTGCCCTTAACAAAATCACTACTGTTGACAAGTTGATGAAGAGAGGTTATGCAATGGCTAGTAGATGTGAATTCTGTAAATGCATCAGCTCTAGTCCCCATCTACTGATGCATTGCCTATGAACTAATCAAATCCAATGGACATACTAAAACAGCCCCAACATTCACCAATTTCATAAATATAAGTGGCCAATTCAACCTCAATTACTAAAATACTCAAACCATGAACACAGATGGAACTCAAATCATCAAACAAAATATACAAAACCAAAATTTGCAAAAACTATAGATGAAATTAACCTGAATTCTGAAATTTGATAGGAAACTTCTAATCGACAAATAAAATTCATGGAGTAGTTCATATCAAATCTAAAGGTGAAAGATGGAATATATATTCCATAAAAAAAATCAATATGAACCATACAAAGCTCACCTTGATCAAGTTTCACAGAATTCATTCTTCCACTCAAGCTTTAGCTCCTTCCCCTAATAAAAAAATCCAAACATATCAAGTTGTAAAAAAATAAATGCAAAAAAAAAAATAGATTAAGTAAACTATAATCGATTGCTGTAGAAAAATATAACAAGAACAAATATTATAAAATTGCAAAACCTTAAGAACAAAACCCTAGAAAATTTCACAGTTAAAAATGAAATTATAAGAACAAAATGAACAGATCAAGTTGCAAAATAGAATTTCTAAGTTGCAGAAAAATTAGGAAAAAAAAAAA
>MVGT01003998.1:271840-282129 GCA_002174775.1 Macleaya cordata | reverse complement strand
AAATCATGTATGCTTTGCAAAATAATTACATTTGATTTATAAATCTAAACCCTATCAAAGCATTGAAAGTACTTTAATGGCTATAAGAGAGTATTTATAAGTTCCTACCTCAAATCCCATAAGGCCAGCTCTTTACTGCGTTGTTCACCTCCAATAATTGGTCCTAGTACAAACTCCCAACTGTAAATAACATATTCAATTCACTTTAGAATTTCTAACTATTCACATTAATCTCATACAAAACAATTTGATAATCTAAACTCTAACCTAAATAGTCTCTACAAGGTCTAAGTACCTTTAATCATTCTATCTTAACACCTACAAACCTTCAATCTGTGAAAATACCTTATTAAATCAAATAAGGGCTTTAGGATTCCAAACCCAAATTACTCCAAATATCCTCTTTCAACTCAAAACTCTTCAATTTGTATCAAACACCTTATAACATAAGGGTATTAGAAATCTATTTTAATAAAATCTACTCTTAAAATCTCAATATTGATGAACTCCAAAATAAGAAATTTTCAAAATTCATTAATTTCTAGCAAAAGGGTTGGACCTAATTTCCTCAAAATCATAACCCAAATAATCTGAATTGTAATGACTTTAAACTAATGTAATCAACTGCATAACTATCTAGTTGTACAACCCTTGTTGAATCCATCTATATGAAATCAACTAATCTATTATCTATAACCTAGAATACCTAATTAATAATCTATCGAAATAAGAAGAATTTCCCTAATTCAAATTACTCAAAATAATTTCAGCAAAAAGAATAATAATTTGAGGGTTTTAGAATTCTGTTCAATTAACTAAATTTGGATGAACCCTAATTCCTCAAATTCGGTAAGTTGAATATCTAAAAATCAATTTTCAACTAAATTAATTAACAACAATTTTACCTCCATCTTCATCTTCATCTTCTTCCATTTTCTCTTTCTAGCTCTCTCTCTCCCTTTCCCTTCCTTTCTTTCTTTCTCCCTTCCTTTCTACTCTTTCTTCTTCTCCTTCTTCTTCCTCTTCTTCTTTCTTTCTTCTTCCCTTTCTATCTCTCTCTCTATCTTTACTGTTATTTCTGCAAAATTCATACGGTGGAAATAAAAAAAGTTTTAATTAAACTTATTAAAGGATAAGTTATAAAAAAAAATTCTTTGGTATATGGACATACACATAAATTATGTGTATACACACATACAAAAATCTGTTTACAATGGATAAGCTTACAAGGAAACTTTTTAATACATTATATACACGTATATATTGTACATATCTAAAAAAATTGGTCAAAATCGCGGTTTGCATTCGATCTTGGTCAAAATCGCGTTTCGGGCATCATATCGGCCTCATTCGACGTCCAATTTTTGTGTGTGAGTAGTCGAAATTCAATAACTTTTCGAGATCTATCCATGTGTATGGTTCGATTCTTCAAATTACTCTCCGATCGAAAACTCATTTATTTAATTTCAAGTTTAATTATTTTAACAATAAGCTTAATTATTTTAATAATTAATTGATTTCATAGTCAAACCATTGGACTAGACTCAATTTGACTCGGATTGACTGGTTAACTAAATTATTTTGGGTCGTTACAGCGACAAAGGGAGACAATCCCTTAGCGACAAAGGGATTGTGGGGCGACAATCCTGTCGCCCACTTTTTTTTGGTTTTAAAATTTTTATTTGTTTTTAAAAGTTCATTTTTGGTGTATGAATATTTTGGTATGTTTCGAAATTCCAAGTATGTGGGGCCCACTTGGATATGATCCAATAGTTGATATTTGGTGAAGTTGTTCTCCTCATCATGTAGATCATCCTCACAAAAAATCATTCCACTATAAAATTTATAACCCCCTCAAAAGTTGATCGAAAATTAATTGAAAGTTAACACTAAGAAAAACGGTGACTTTTGATGGGGTTAGAAGTTTTAGAATGTGATGATTTTTTGTGATGATGATTTACATAGTGAGGAGAACAATCACACCGAATATCAGCTATTGGATCGTATCCAAGTGGATCCCACAGACTTGGTATTTCGAAATATACCAAAACATACATACAACAAAAATAAACTTTTGAAAAAAAAAAGTTTTTGAAACAAAAAAATAGGGGCGGCCCCAGAATCCTTTTGTTGCCCTTTACTCCCTTTGTCGCCCTCTACTCCGTCTATCGCCGCCCCAAATTTTAGTGCCTCAATCTTAGTACCTGCCCCTCCTTCTAATTACCATTTGAGGCTTATAATACCAAAATTTGGGGGAAACCATAGTACTTGCCCTTAAGCACTTCGAATTTCGGCTCCTTATGAGCATCTGCTTTTGAGGTAATCAGTCGGTACTTAATATTGCCTGTATGTTTTCCGAATGGTATGTTGTCACAATGAAATTCAGAAATCACGAAAATATTGCAAGCTTCAGTTGGTGGCCAAACACGAGGAATGTGTATTTTGTATAAGGTTGATAAACACCAAATTTTTAAGACATGCATAGGTTGATAAACATGGTCAGTAACACATCTTATTTGCCCAAGGTTCTAAATTAGTTGTTCAAACTTCGCAGCCCTCGGTCACCAAGAAGCTTCACTACGTGTGCATCCTTTTGTCTTCTATGTACATGCTACCCTGCTCCATGTCTTCCAAATGATTGCTTATTTTCCTCCAAGTCTGGCAGCGTTCGCTTTGGCAAATCAGCCATTTATATGTTCCTGCACTCTACAATCAAATCAAGGAAAAATCAGAAGCTGCAAGCAGGGAACTACCCCACATAATGTCATGATAGCCATATGCCCATATCAGCCATTTTATGTGATAGCTTCATATTTGGTAAGGTACGACCACATGCCTAAGATCAAATTATTATGAAGGATGCAGCAGATTTTAAGCATTTGGGAACTGCCAACAGTGGCTGTTTGATCGGGTATAATTAGACCTTTTTGACTCCCAATTGGTTGTTGCTGTTAAAAGGAGGAAATCAGGAAATGATGGTGTTTAGGGCAAAGACAATTTAAGTCATACAAAAGGTTTCTTAACAATTACGAATGTTCAAACGTGTTGTAAAAGAGTAAAGAATGCTGGATAAGTTAATTTTGAGTTCTTGTGAAGGGTTACGACATTCCTCTAGAGGAATCACTATAGGAGCTGCGTATTGAAAATCACCACTGTGACATGAGGAAGGAGTAATTCATTTGGAGAATACAGCCATATACATGGCAGAGAATCTAGGGAACCATCGACTCAATGACTTTACATCTATTATGCTGCAACATAAGAAGTATCAGATTTCTACATGCTCACGGAGAATGCCCATGATCAAACAGAATACGACACAGAGGATGGATCGTTCAAGGTTTAGAAGTGCAATTCCCTAAGAGGACTTTATTGTTTTAGGAGCTAAAGCACACCTAATGCAGAAGCAAAATATTGAACTTCAGCCCTTCGACTGACTCATCTTTTCTTTCCCATAATGGACTTCTTGAGTCTGTTATTCACTTTTAATTGAAATAACATCTGAATCCCATATCAAATTTTTGCAGTTAAATGTACAGACTATAATATTAAATGCTAATACACAAAAAGAAGCTGAAGATGGATAGTGCATTCAACAGGAAGCCTATGGCACAAGCTACTTCCAGATAATTTATGAAAAGCTGGTGACAGATCAATTGATGTATAAGACTTACAAAAGGTTATCATTTGATGAGAATGCATCTTATTGGTGATCCCTCAGCACCAAGTAACCTTAAAGGTAAGCAATGCACAGAGTATATTCCCATCTTAATGTCATCCAGTTTTAGTCCTTCCACAAGAATGATCTCCTGAAATATTTCAGTGGCATTATAATTGGCATAGTTAGAATATAACTAAAAAAAATCCCATTGTCGTCTTATCATCTTATGTCCTAACGCAGTAAGGCGAAAACAAGTGTTGCTACCTTGAACAATACTTCACATTTGTAAGTTACATGACCATCTTCAGCAAACAAAGAATATTGCTGTTGAAATAGTTTAAAATTGGATAAAAGCAGTCGAAAGTTAGTTATTTGAAAAAATTAATCATCTGAAAACTTTGTTGGTTTTGGCAATTTGTAACGGTAAAATCAGAAGACACAATTGTACTCCACAAAGCCTTAAAGATCAATTATAACCATTTCAACACGGAAAGGACATAATTGTAATTCCCAAGAGGACTATGTACAACTTTCCTTAATGAAAGGATTGCTTCATCAATGCCTAGAACGGAAAGGGGGTGGAGAAAAAAGTTTCTTACCCTGCCTTCTAGAAAAACAAGATGTGAAGGAATCAGATCGTCATATGCAGCTGCAGATAAGTAATCAACTCCTAGAATACACAATAAACATATCCATCAGCAAAAAGATTATTTTGCAAGTAAGCGGTACAATGAAGGTAAACACAATTGATGAGAAAGAAATTCCTATCAGAGATGACAGAAAAAAAATAAGAAACAGTGCAAATGCATAAATACAGAGGTTGTAATCTAAAAGATCCACACTAAGTGAAATTGTTCCATTTAATAATAAGGGACCTTGACTTGTAATGCAAGATAAACATGATATAGAATTGTTTTCGAGAACAAAATGCTATCAGCAAATTGAGTTAACTTATCGAGTTATCGTATGAGGTTATTCTATTGCAACATCGTAGAAGCAAATCCCCTTAGAATGAAGAAAGAAAGAAAATATCATAGTAACAGCTACTGTTTGTGGACATGCAATAAAATTTGAAAACATAGTAAAGAGATTGTGTAAGCATTTAATTGAGACACAAAAGATCAATCTGTTAGATCATGCAAATGGTAATGGCTAGTAAATAATGAGTACGTATATCTTACCAACCAGCTTGATGTCAGTGTTCTCTACCAGCCATTTTGCGCCATCCTTCATAAATCCAACATAGCTTGTGTCGAACTCTTTTTTCCACATCAGCCCCCTGAGTTGGAAAAAAGAAAAGAAAAGGAAGAAGTTGATTTCAATTGATTTGTACTAAATTTGAGTCAATTATATCATGAAATCTTTTCACTAATTTTAACTAGGCACCGAAGAGGATAAGGATTCGTGGTAAACAATTTCATAGTTGATGACCAAAATAAACGCCTTTTGAAAATTGATAAAGTGCAAAGTATTTGATGCCAAGCACAAATTACACCTAGTAAACTGGTTATGGTAGTGGAGAATTCTAATATGGGCATGCCAATCATTTCAGTGTCTTTCTTCTCTCTCTTATGAAGGCCATTTAGCACCTTAATACCACTAGACACGTAGAATTTATCCTATTACTGATTGGTAAAACATGAATTTATTAAGAAGAGAAAACTAAGAAACCGTGGGATAAAACATATAGCAAAACAAAAAGAAAGAAAAAACTAGAGCATCTTAATCAACTGAAAGTGAATGTATTAGTAAAGCAGTTAGTCCTTCATAGAATAGAATACAAGTATACAGCACACTTCACTTTGTGAAAAAGAACAGAACAGTTAGGAAGACTTGGATGATATCAACCTTGGCGTACAATTGACTTGCTGTACTGTACAGCACTTTATACAAACAAGATGGATGCCAGAACAACTCTACAAGATTGCAGCTCAGATTAGATAACAAAAATATGTTGAACTTTGTAGCATAGTCTCACTTCCTTGTCAATTAACTGTTTTTGGTCAACTTTGTGGTGTTTAATATGGATGCTACTGCATTAATTGTTCACATGCCCGTATTTCTAAAGGTGTTCAATACATCATCCATTTTATGAAATGGTTTTAGAGAGTGAAACTCTATTACTTCCATATGACTACAAAAATAAATTAGATGTATGCCTCCTAGCAAGATAGAAGCATCCAAGTGCTATTCTTTCACATCAACGTTAATTCCATGGACTTACATATTTTGAAAATCAGTGAATTCTAAATGTAGGAAGTCAGATGTTTCACAGGAACATTTAAAAATACAGTCACTTCACCAAATCACAAACATATATGGCTCATGAATAGTATGTCTTAACCTCAGTTCTGATGATAATTATAATACAGTCCACAATGACAGCAACACGGAAACATATGGACATAAGAAATATGAAGTACCTGTCAGTGTTTAATGTCCTAAAAAGCACACGGCGCACTCCTTTGGGGATATTTAAGGACTTCATAACTTCAGCTGTTAGAAGCGGAAACTGTTATCAACTAATTATCCATGGAGCTCTTACTTACAATCCCACAATAATGAGAATCAGAGTAGATAATAGTTGTAGTTAACTATGAAGAAAATGCAGCTTTTGGTTGTTTTGATTCTTATAAAAATGATTTCTCTGCAAAAAAACAAAATGGGTAGTAGTGGTTGGGACTCCAATTGTTCTTCCTATAGTGAACAAACAAATGATGGTATCTGTCTATGGATTTTAGTGGCATGAAGCCATGGTCAAGTAGGCACTTTGCAATTCAGATTTATTGCACAACACTTAAGCATACAAAACCATATCAGGTTGTTCCAGTTGTGTGCTGTAATTTTCCCAATACAAAGACTAGGTAGTGATGCAAAATCAGTATTAATATGAATCAAATTAACATTTCAAGATGAACAGACTAAACAGAAGATTATTTAATACTAATGCTGAAAATCGTAACATCAACTAATAAGTAATAACTAATATTCTTGTGTCAAATTGTCAATAGTTTATGAAAACCATGTATGTATGGCTATTTGTGAACCTATCTATAATTGACAGGGAAATTGCACAACTGCAAGACGAAGTATACAGCAGGCAAGGGAAGGGAAGGAGGGGGTGTTGAGAGGACTAATGGATGCAGGCTTCTGAGACCAAATTAAACAAACAAACAAACAAACAAAAGCAAGTAGGATAAATAACATGTTAAAATGGCATCCATGTGGAGAGTACATTTAACCCCATTAGGTAATACTGAGATAGTCTATATTGGTATCTGAAGCATTGATCCTAAGCTCTAATTGTAGATTGTAGGCATAAAAATGGCAGCAATTCAATGTCTAAAAAAGTGATTTATGTTGCCAAATCTAGGAGAATGTAACTAAAACTTGTACAGATCACCAAATCAAATCTGTCAATAACCATTTATCCTCCGCATGATGCAGTTCTTAATTCTTTAGCACTGAAAAATTATTTCCATTTCATTGTTCACAGAAGTCTGGAATTCCTAAATATGGATCCATGTGGTAAGTTATCAATTGGCAAGTGTATTTTAGGTGACCATATCACAGTGGATTTTAGGGTTTGACTAATATTTCTATACATTCTTTGTGTCCATAAACCATGATTTTGGCATTTTAACTGAACGAAATACTCAAAATTATGAATGGAGGATAATATAGAAGATGATTTATGATCTAGCCTATAACCGTGGAACATTCAATTCAGAAACATGAAGATACGATAGTTAAATCACTGTAATTGAACATACTGAAGTTTATTTGAGAAAGAATTTACCAGTTATATTCTTGTCCCTTGGAACATCCACTACCAATGCTGGACCTGTAAAAACCAACAAATTTTCGATACTAATTCTTAAAGATGATTCTTCCAATCACTAACCTAACCCTCATTATTTTCAATTCAATCAACCACAAATACAATCTTTCATAGCTATTTTAATTTTAGAGAGAGAGAGTGAGAAACCGTTAAGAACGTCAAGGTCAAGCGTATCAACATCGAAACCAGCATCAAAATAGTGATCGAAAACATGACCAGGGGCATCGACGTGGGTCCCAGTGTGGGTAGGCATCTTCATCTCAGAATTGTTAGCGAGGGAGCCGTTCTTCATACTGGCAGGGAGCCATAAGAACTGCCCTAGTCCCTCTGATGATCCCCAGGACGGCATGTCATTTCTATAAGTGTGGGTGATGTCGAAGATCCTTCCTCCTCCATGAACTTCCCTTCTTGGTGGAACCAACTCGATGTTGTGATCCTCTTCGTCGCTACTCCAAGCTCTGCAAGAGTCGGATGGGTAAGCTTTCGTTGATGTAGCAGCAGCAGAGATGACGGCATACGTTAGCATAAAGGATGCGCATAGTAGCAGAATCAACTGAGACTTCACCATCTTCGTCGGTCTTTCTCCCTCCTTCCTATGGTGATGGCGTGATGTTTTCGTTTCTTAAATGAAGACAGAGGAGATCTTGTTAAAAGATGCGTATGCTGTTACGTAGTGACCAAATTTTTGGTCGGGATATTACGGCGTTTAAGGGGTAACCCAAAATGAGCATAATGGAGTAATCGACATGGGATGACGTGCTCAATGTTAAGGGGTATCCAAAATGTGCAGAATGACTTTTATTGTTGCTAAGGGCAAGTACTATGGCAGCCTCAAACCTTCATATTGGAGAGGTTTGAGGGATAAGTCAAGTACTAAGGTGGGAGTTATCCCTCAAACTCATTCCCTCATCCTCAAATCTACACTTATTTGGGGCTGAGAATAGAGGAAAGAGGGATCAATAAAAGGACTAGAGGGCGGCAGACGGAGTAGAGGGCGACAAAGGGAGTAAAGGGCGACACTCCCTTTGTCGCAATTTTTTTTAAAAAAGAATTTGGTTTGGCGACAAAGGGATTGTCTCCCTTTTTTTGTTTTAAAATCTTTTTTTGTTTTCAAAATTTTTTTTTGTTGTATGAATGTTTTGGTATGTTTTGAATTTCCAAGTATGTGGGGCCCACTTCGATATGATCCAATAGTTGATATTTAGTGAAGTTGTTTTCCTCACCAAGTAGATCATCTTCACAAAATATCATTCCATTATAAAATTTATAATCCCTTCAAAAGTTGATTGAAAGTTGACACTGAAAATAACGGTGAGGCAAAGAGTCAACTTTATGGGGTTAGAAGTTTTAGAATGTGATGATTTTTTGTGATGATGATCTACATGGTGAGAAGAACAATGACACCAAATATCAGTTATTGGATTGTATCCAAGTAGGCCCCACAGACTTGGTGTTTTAAAACATACCAAAACATACATACAACAAAAATAAACTTTTTAACAACAAAAAAAGTTGGGGCAACAATCCCTTTGTCGCCCTCTACTCCGTCTATCGCCGCCCCAAATTTTAGTGCCTCAACCTTAGTACTTGCCCCTCCCTCTAACTACCATTTAAGACTTGTTGTACCAAAATTTGGGAGATACCATAGTACTTGCCCTAAGGCAAAAGGTTTTGACAAATCCTTATCATCATTAGATGCAGTCATCTAATGCTTTTAAATCAACTGATAAATGATTGTTATCACTTCTTAAATCAAATAATCACTTAAACTAAAGGTAAAAGTCTAAATGTGCCCTACGGTTAATGGATTTAACCGTATGTCAATGTGACTATGGTTAAGGATCACACTATCACCTAATTAAAAATTACTAAGGTGATAAGAGTAAAACAAAAAATCTCTAACTAGAGTATTGACTTATTCGATTCTTAATATGCGGAATTAAGAACAAGAATCGAATATTTCAATCTCACAACAAGTATGGAAATATGCACAAGAGATTTTGTTAACGAGGAAAACCTAAATTGAGAAAAACCTCGGGACCTAGTCCAGCAAAAATCCACTAAGAATTATTGAAAACTTACAACCCGATTTACCAATCGATGGACACGAATTACGACTCCCTCTACGCTCCAACAGCTATGGTATACAGTTTTCCACAAATTCGAACTCCACGAATCTGCTTCTTAGTTGATTATCAATTCTCACGCATACAACTTGGAGTCCACCAAGCCAATGTGAACGAGTTGCGCATACAATCCGAATCCACGAACCAATGCCTCCCACAAATTTGATGCGTCTTCAACTTGAACTCCACAAGTCCCGCACCTTGAACCACTACTTGACTCCTCTAGTATATCACCACAAGCTTGATACTTCAAGCTCAACCACCGGCAACAAAAATAGTTTTTGGTTTGAAATGGGAATGATTGAACCAAGTTCAACAAGCTTGGAAACTAAATGTTTAGAGTTGAAACTCTCAAAAAACTTGTTGAGGTGAGGGATGAATGGTTGATTAAACATTGGTGGTTCAATCCCTATTTATAACTGAAAATGTCCAGCACAAACCCAAAAATCTCTAGGTTGTTTAAGATCAAAAGCTAGACACAATAATGGAGATGAGGAGATATTCCATTGGTCCCTCATCCCACTTGGAGGTGTTCCCCACGCCCCAATAATTTCTCTAAAACATGCTTAAGAGGGAATGTGCAAAAAAGTGAAAATGAATCACTTTACAGCTCAAAATTGACTTGTTGGTTTCGAATTTGACTAGTTGGTTTTGAAACTAA
>MVGT01003998.1:253885-271254 GCA_002174775.1 Macleaya cordata | reverse complement strand
ATTATTATTATTATTATTATTATTATTACTATTATTATTATCATCCAACAAGAACAAAAATAATAGTTCAATCTTTTTCATTTTGGCTTCTGATCACATTACATTGCCATATTGACTTACTTAGTTATTGACTTATAAGTCAGTAGTTTGCCATACAAACTTCTCATGATTTTTTACTTCTCAGAAGCACTTCTGCTTTTTTTAGAAGCAGAAGCACTTCTGCTTCTGGTTGCCAAACGCCCTCTAAAAAAGGCCTGGAATGATTTTAGTAACTTTGGTAACAATCCAAAAACTATCTAACATCATTCTGCAACTTTGATTTTGAAACCAACAAGTCAGTTTCGAAACCAAAAACCATCTGTTAGCATTTTTTAGCTTTGGTTTCGAAACTAAAAATCATCTAGCATCATTTTCAACTTTGGTTTCGAAACTAATGCTGTTCATTTCGAAACCAACTTTTGGCCACAGTACAAATGGTCACAGTTTTTCTTAAAAGCGTCGTTTTCTAACAGCATTCTTCCAAACACTATTTTTAAGGGGTTTAGACATCTTTTTCCATTCCGTACTTTCTGATATGATCCAATATGAACTAACCACCTATGGTATTGAGTTTCTAAGTCACTTACCATCCTAAGATGAGTTCCGGTGGTGAGTTGAGCTTCTTAGAGTCTTTTCTTCGCAACGAATCGAACGACTCACTAACTCTAACTCAAGTTACATTGACCTTCTTGAGTTTACCTTTGACACTAAATTCGACAAATATGACATGAGTGAACTCATGGACTTAACAAAAGGAACACAGTTGTAAGTCGTTAATCGATAGATAATTGCATCCATTGATGAATTTTACTAAAGAGTAATGCTATTTGGACCGACCAAGTTACAAAAGTGGTGCCCGATGTTTATGTGGCATGGTCGGTTCCACTGCCATATAAGTTGGAAACCCTTTCAAACTATTTTTAGGAGGAAAAATGTAGTGGATCTCACCTGCCACATAAGCGTCTGACACTACTTTTGTAAACCCAACGGTCCAAAAAGTGTTATTGTTTATTAAAACCCTGTGTTGAAACCTTATGTTTAAGTAGCCAGACCCATTTCAAGTACCATATGGTATTGTGTGATGGATCACCTACAACTTATATTTGGAGACGCCGCCATGGATTATATGAGGCTTTGGCCACCTCTAAAGTTATCGAGCAAACATTTTTTTGCTCATGCAAATGAATTTATTGTTCCTCTTCCACCACCTTCACAGGAACCTGTTCGGATTTACATGACCAAACCCCTAGTGTTTTGGACTTTCACGACCGGACCCTTATTCTTCTCTTTGGTTACCTACGAGGCTACAATTGACAATGTCAAGCATGTTTAATTAGGGGTGTAAATGAGTACCAAAATACATGAAATCGAATCGGTACCAAAATCGTTTATTGTGATTCTGGAATCTTATTTTGTAGATTCCATTAATTTTGGATCCACCAAATGGGTACCTCGGCCCTGTATAAATTTTATAATTTTATAGTTTAATCTTCGATGATACAACAAATTTTCTTCTTTGTTTTTTAATTTTAAAAAAGAAGAACAACAAATTAATGACTATTATATGATAATTTTTTTGTACTAAAACTAATTTTATGATTGAATAGAATACAAAGATACAAATACTTTTCATGTAAAAAACGTAAAAAATTAAAAATAAAAACGAGTATCGAGTACCCACAGGTGTCCGCAGATCCTAGAGGCACTGGATTTGGAACTAGGTTACTCAATGGAATCACACTAGTATTCCTTGCGTGGAAATTAATCTTGAATGGCTTATCTCTTGTTATTTCTCTAATGCATCTAATAGTATTGAATGTTGGGGGTACTTTGTTTTGCTTCATTTTATGGCAAATCTGGATTGATAGAAATCAAACAGTTTTTCATCATAAACCTTTTAATCCTGATGAGGTTATACAGCATGCTAAGTATCTAGCTGAAGATTATTAGAAATATATGAGATATTACAAGAATCATAAAGATGCTAATAAAGTGGAGTTTCCTATCAACTGGTGTCCTCCCCCTCTGGGGTTTTTTAAATTAAATGTTGATGGTTCTTCTAATGGTAATCGTTTTGCAAGAATCGGTGGTGTAATCCGAAGAGATAATGGCTTTTTTTGTGCAGCTTTTACTCGATATATATATGAACTCTAAAGAATTATGGGTTGTTAAGGAGGGAATGCAACTAGCTACTAATGTGGGTATTACTCATCTTTATGTTGAAAGTGACTCTATGGTGACTATCAACTTTTGTAACCAATGTTCAAACGTCCCATGGCATCTCAGAACACTTATGTCTGATATTATGCATCTGGTACCTCAATTTTCTATAATCCAATTCCATCATCGACATTGTCAGGCTAATTGTGTTGCAAACTACTTGGCCAAAGTAGCTGTTGCTCAGACTTTAAATGCTCATTGGATTGGATCTCCTCCCATTTGTATTAAATCCCTTTTGTATGCTGATATGGTGGGGAGGGCTTTTCCCTTTTTGTAAAGCCCTAGTTTTTGTTTAATATAAAAATGCTTTACCAAAAAAAAACTTTACTTTTAGAATTGGAGATGTAGTTAGTGAGAGTTGAAACTTAAAAACGTTTTAAGTTAACATTTTTAAGGGTTATGAAAAAAAAAACTTTCGTGTTTTCACTTTCAATTAAATTAGTATAAAATTTGCATACTGATTTAAATAAATTTTAAAAACTAATTTTAGCTAGCAGAAAGTTAAGCCATACATAAAATTGGGGTTAAATCCAAATGCTCTGACCAGCCGACAAAGATGGTCACCACTCACCAATCAGCACAATGTAAACTCACCAATCAGCACAATGTAAACTTTTGACGAAGATGATTCAAATTTTAGAATGATGACTAATGTGATAAAAAATCATCATCTCTACGAACAACTATAACAATAAGTGATAATTAAAAATAAAATAAATTTTCTAAAATTAACGGTGTGGACCATGGTGAAAGAGAGCCTTCTAAATAAATGATAGAAATTATGTGAGCGGTCAAAAGAGGACCTGATATTCGGTAATGCTTGAGTTACAGCAAATTCCTACAGAATTTGCTACCACTCAAGCATCCAACGGTCAAAGTGATTTGCATCTCCTCGTATTTCGCATCCCATCCTAAAGTGTTATGAATCTCACCGTAAAATGTGCCTGCTGTAGCAAATTCGGTAGGAATTTTGGTAGCCCTAGCACTACCGGATAAACATATGGCAAAATCTGGGTGAGTTGAAAAAAAAAACCACCTCGGCAAAATTTTTTTTTAACATTCTAAACTGAAAAATTTTCGACCAACTTTTAAAAGGTTTAATGGTTTTAAAATGATCTAATTACTTGTGAAGTGAAATAATGGCTCATATCCTTATAGTCCAACATGAGGGTGTAATTTACATTTGAGTGTAAGAATAAGTAAGTTGTACAGTATATGTAACAAGTTCGATGAAATTAATATCTACCGCTCATGTATATACTAAAATAATTTGAAAAAGACATGTAGCATTAGCAACTTAGGAAATATCACTAATAACTCAATTCACATAAAATTTGCTTCAACATATTATGAGCGAGGCTAGAATGTCGGCACAAAGTAAAAAAATTTACGTACCGCCCTGACTTGAGATGGACGATGGTCCGTGCCTTCAAATTTAAAAATTACAAAATTCTAGAATGTCATTCAAATCTAATGGCCTTAGATTAGAGAGCGTTGCTAGATGCCGTATTCGAGCATTATATAGAAATTGTTAGTTTGATGAACATCACCCGGGGGAGACGGGCTCAAGCCTGTCAAGCCTGAGTGTAGTTCAGCCCTTGATTATTTCAGGAATGATTAGATTTGATTCATTAATTACATATATTGCTGAGACAAAATTTGTTATATTTTATATTTTAAAATTTTAAAATGCTTTTCACTTAAACCACTAATCGAATTTCAGAATTTATATGTTCTATTATTTATGAAAAATCACAACGAAAAGAGAGAATTTTTACTGGACTAAATACGTGTACAAACATAAAGTTGGGAAAAAGACAAAAAACAAAAAGCAAACTTGAAAATATCTGAAGTAAAAGCAGTTTTGTTATCTCAGGAATTAAACAATAAAATTTAGTGGGAGAAGTCAATTATTGAATCTGGACTCTGGAGAATCATAATACTACTTAATTTAAAAGCAAAATATAATCAACAGTTGAAATTCATCTTCGATTAGCTAACCTAATTAATCGGGAAACTGATCATATCAATTCTCAATCATTCAATCCGTAAGATTAAAAAAAAAAGAAATCACCATTATTAACATATGAAATTCATGTTTTGAAATTAAGTTACATCAAAAGGTGACCAATAATCTCCAGAAAACATAAAGAGGATTTTGGGGCTCGATCTGATCATTTGTTGGTAGACTATTTCTTGTCGTCGGTAGATATTGATGATGAGATGGCTTCCTTGGCTGATCGGGCGGTATTTGCTACGGAAGCCGCGGCACCAGCCAACATACCAATACCACCGCTGCTTGCAGAAGAAGATTGATCAATAGGATGCGTCTGATGAATTACTTGAATGTTCTCTGTTGTCGACCTTTCTGGTTGGCCCTGCAGTCCTGGATATGTACGATGATCTACTGTATTCACTATGACCTCTTGATCACCGCCTTCCTCATTTGTTGTCTTCTCTGTTCCCTGCTGACACATGAAATTAAATTAAATTAAATTAATTAATTGCATCAAAACGAAAACATCAGATCGAAAACCATTACATAATTGGATCAGAGATGATGATCAGGGCATTCAATTGAGTACTGTTAAATTAAATTAATTACCTTCGAGGTGTCGGACATGGACGCCATAAGGAATTATAAAAAGCCAATTACGAAGACGATTTACTAATTTTTTTTGATTCAAGAAAAAATGACTGATGAATTGGAGGATTCTTCTCTCTTCTCTCTCTTTGTTTCTATTTCTATCTTCTAGCTAGTACGTAGTACTCTTATATATGTAATTGCCTCTTACGTGCTGAGAAGGACACGTGGAATGGCGCTGGAACGTGGCAAGCTTGGGTCGCGACAGGTCTTGAAAGGGATCATAATAATATCTAGAATTCGGTTCTTGGTTCCAAATGAAAACTGGAACGGATGGATTCCAGGTTTCCACCTGTTCCGGCTGAATTTGAACAGCATTCGTGTGACGATCGTGGAGGAAGAGTTAAATCAACGGTTGGGAGTTGGGACAACAAGATGATCGAATCACCTACTTATTTGATGTCGTTTTCTAACTTGTAGGTAGGACCCACAGAACCCGTTTGAAAAAGACATTCTAGTCGATCAAATTTACACATCGCATGAGCGTGATTTTGTACACCCACTTTACAAGTAGGTATCAAAATCCAACCCATCATTGACCCACACATAACACCGGTTGGACACCCACTTTTACAAGTGGATGTGGGTGTACAAAGTTGCATTCAGCAATAGTACCAGTGACGCTGAAACCCTGCGCTGCACCGTCCGAAGTCCCAGAGTCCCAATTCTCGAAGTTTTGCAAGCAATCAGTCGTCTTCCTTATCGAACAGACGAACTGGAGAGAGAGAGAGAGAGAGAGAGAGACTAGTGTGAGAATCATGAATAATCTCATATTCTCAGTTTAGATTCTGTTCGGAACAAAAATCTGCAACACTCTCATTTATTAGTTAGTGGACGAAGAAGAAGAAGAAGAGGAGGAGCAGCAGCTGAGAAATGTCGACTCTTTGTATTGGAAATCACATCCTCTTTCAATACCCACCACCTGTTAAGCAACGACCTTCTACTTCTACTAGTAGTTCGTCTCTGCCCAAAGTGCCACTCCAGAGACGTTCTACTATAGGTCAATCTCTGTCGCGCTTCGGTGGTTCATCTCCTTGGGGGATCGACGGAGGTCGGAGATTACTCCGGAAAGGGTTTCTTGTTAGGGCAGGAGAAGAAGAGGAGGAAGGCAATGGTTCATTTTCCACCCAAAATAAGACTGAGGAACAGTACCAGGTTCTTATCAAAATCCTATCCTCCTCCTCACTCTTTTTTTTTTTTTTTTTTTCAGCTACCAAAAACACAAAATTTCAAATATTATTTTTTGACCAAAATTAAGTAGTTTAGTGATGATATCTGGTTTCTGATTTCTTATGAGTATGTATGTATTAATAACAATGAAGAAACAAATGTGGTTTTAATGATGGGATTAGTGTTTCCTCAATGTTTAGAGATTTTGAGTAGATTTCTTAATTTTGTTTTCGTTCCCTTTTATTTTATCACATTATTAATTATTGTTGGCTCCTGATGATCCACCATTTTTCACCAAGTAAAATAATACGCTAATAACAAGCTGAAAAAGCCTACATATCTCTTTACTAGTCTAGACTCTAGGGTGGAAGTTTCATAGCTTAAAAAGTTTAAGCAGATTATGTGATTTTATTCTCATTGCTACTGAACGAAAGGTCCACCCTTCTTTGGCTCGGCGCGAAAAACTTACAGAGAGGAGACTGCTAGTTATTCTTTGTTGAACTTGAAGGGTTAAATTTTCTCCGTCTCTTCTTGTGTACCCAATCACTCATTCCTCCAAAAGGTTCAAGGAGTTGATTCCAGGAAACTTGGAATTCATATTTACCTTAGCCATAGTATTCATCACTGCACCGTAAAAATTCGAAAAGAAATTGTCTAAGTCATGTGGTCTTTTTCTTTTTCGATGTTCATTCTATCGTAGACTGAGTTTTCCAGGCCAGTAATTTTATACAATACTGTTGGATCTGCCGGTGCTCTTTAACTGAGTATCATTTACTTTGTTTTAATGAAATTTTGTTTCTCTCCAGTGGAATTATTGTCATTGTATTGACATGTTGCCATTTCATTAGGAATTGACACAGGGATCTCGAACTTGTGATCCTTTATGTTCAGTTGATGAAATAAGCTCGCAAGATTTTGAAGCCACTTACCAGCCAAAGACTGATTTCTTGAAAGCTTTTGCAATTGTTGGTTCGGCTGCTGCTGGGGCAGTGGCAATTAATCATTCCTGGGTTGCTGCCAATCAGGTCCATCCATGTTTTGTTGCCTGAATCTTCAAAAGTGTTGTGTGCTTTCTATGATGGCTTGTATGCTTTTGAGCAGAACTAGTGCTTCTGCTTTCATATAGGTTAAGTTTCTCGAAGTAGTTCCTCCTTAAACTCAAAAGTATACAGACTTGTTAATGAACTTGTGGACAACCTTCAGGTGGTTTAACCAGTAGTTGTACTATGGTACAGGATGTTGCCATGGCATTGGTATTCGGATTAGGATATGCAGGGATTATCTTTGAGGAATCTCTAGCATTCAATAAAAGTGGAGTTGGATTATTGATGGCTGTTAGCTTATGGGTTATCCGAAGCATTGGGGTAAGATTCATTTTAGCATCTTGAAATTCCAAGTCTTTTGCGTTGAAGTAAACCAGGACCAATATTTTGTTTATATTTACTTCTTTCTCTTAACATCATTTATTTGAACATGTCAAAAGTCCTCATATATCTAATTCTTGGCATGGACTCTCATCTAGTTGGCTTAAAGCATGATTATGACCGGACTTCCATAATCTGGGGTATAATAAATTATAATTGAAAACAGTTCCAGTTTTAGTGTTTTTGGCTCTTTATAAATTAAACTGGTTGTGTAATTCATTATGACCCTTCTTTGCTAGATATCCATGAACTATGCTTGTTAATTTAGAAATTTCATAGTGTATGTCTGCTTACTTTGTGAAGAAGAGAAAATCTTCTAAAAGATATCCATATTCTAGTACCTGTGGTGGCTTATGGTTCTTGTAAATCTAAGGGCTTTTAGACTTGGGAAATATGATATTCTATAATATTTTTTTCCTTATCATGGAGATCATTCTCAGCTTATTCTGAAACTTTTAACCACAGTGAAAGTGGATTACAAGTTAAAACATTCTGATCTGTTTATCTCTCCATTATCTTCACTACATATTTCATAGTTTTAAAGTCTTAAGAGTGGATGATTTTTTTCTTCTTTTTACCGGGAACTCACCAAAACAAAGTTTGACTAATCTTGATCTGGGTCCCACCTAATCGTATAAAAGACCATGCAGGGACAACTACATTGTTCTATATCTAACAATAAACAACATGCAATTCCTGTTGGTATCTCAAACCTTATTACAGAAGTTTTTGTCTATGGTAACAGTGTATTTGTTTGTCTAATGATATTGATTGCTAACTAAATTAATGTTTATACTCATCATTTCATTTTTTTTAGTCAATTGCTGTATTTAATGAAGAAAAGGACATTTCTACCAATCGAACCAAAAATAAGTGGGGTACTGGCTACTTTCCCTCTTACATAATATTATACAGTTTTAATTATTCAATTCCTCCCATTCCTAAATTCTCTGATATATCGTCTCATTCTTACATTTATTCCCAGTTTGTTTAGTGTAAAACATTACTCTTCTACTTGTTTGGATGCGACAATAATCATCTTGTCTGGTGTAGGCACCGTCAACTGATATAGCTGTGAACGAGCTAAGCCATGCATCTGCCGAAGTCAGTGAAATAGTATTTTTCTTGCTTGGCGCAATGACCATAGTAGAGATAGTTGATGCTCATCAAGGATTTAAACTGGTTACGGACAATATAACAACTCGGAAGCCACGGACTCTTCTTTGGGTGGTGAGTGGTATTTGGTTATTATGGTCCTATAACCTATTGACTGTCATGACATTGGCTGTTGGCAGCATTAACATTACGCTTGGAAATAAACTGGATATGGTCTGATCATTTGCTTATATTAGTTCTAAGGATTTCATTTACATATTTATCCCCAAAAACATAATTTGTGCGGACTAACTGGTGTTCTGGTTTCCAAA
Organism: Macleaya cordata; assembly: GCA_002174775.1. Lineage (NCBI taxonomy): Eukaryota > Viridiplantae > Streptophyta > Magnoliopsida > Ranunculales > Papaveraceae > Macleaya > Macleaya cordata. The sequence continues at coordinate 262,330 of MVGT01003998.1, read as the reverse complement.
GTTGGGGACATAATACTTATTTGTTTGGCTTAAAGCTATTTAGTCTTGTGGTGTCACATTAATTTTATTATCCTTTTTCTTGTGTCATAATTTGATATTTATATCCATTATGTGGTATCAACAGTTTGAGTTGCATTGCTAGCTGGAAACTTCAGAAAAATTACACGTCAAGATATAATTTTCCTTGCAGCATATCTTCATACTTAAAACTATTATTCGGCGCCTTCTCATCAGACACATGTACATTTGTCCCTCATTGTCCCCATTCTTACCACTAGCCAGGATCCTTAAAGAACTACTGGCCCATGCCAATGACTCATACCATGATGTTGGCACAAGTTCTGATAACCCTGGACATGTTGCCGAAGATGAATGCATTAAAGAATATGTGAACTTCATTTACGAGTAACGAATACATAGACATATGCTTAATTTAAATATCCTTGTTATTATTTACTATATTCACGGCTTCACGCAGCTTTAAATGCTGTTTAATTTTCTTTCAGTGATTCATATACATCTGCAGTACCTATTTATTCAAGGAACTAAAAATTTCACTTTGATCTGCTCAATCAGCGATTTTTCCAACAATCAGTCAAAGTGGATTCGTCGTTTTAATTTCCTTCCATTGGGCAAAATTGGATTAGATGGGTGTTCTTATCTCTATGTAGAATATTCAGTTAGTCCAAATAGGTTTACATTCAGAACTGGTTGTTTTAACATTTCTGTTGAAATTCATTGTTGATCAAAATTTCGTCTTAAATATTCACGTAATATTTTCAATAGAAATGTTTCTTTTGAAATAGAAATGTTTTGCTAAGCATATCTGGAAATTATAGGAATTTAACAATGGTGTGGTCAACTTCTTGATGAATATTTCAGGTTGGATTCGTAACCTTTTTCCTTAGTTCAATTCTTGACAACCTAACATCTACGATTGTTATGGTCTCCTTATTACGGAAATTAGTACCTCCATCAGATTACCGGAAGTATGTTCTCACCATCTCTTTTGTTTCACATGTTCTCTCTTGTAATCTATTAACTTCTCCAGTATTTCATGTTTTATTCTGAATCTCATACTTGATATTATGAATATTTTAACTAATTTGTGTTTTGTATGAAGCAACATGCCAACATTGACCATCAGCCTGATCATGACCTGGTTGTCCACTCCCTTTGCCTATCCATTAGAAGCTAAAGAAATCCTTTATTTGCAATCTATGCAGAACCAGTGGCATCTTTAATGCCTCACTGTTGATATTTTTTAACTGCCTAATAATTAATGTCAGTCATTTCAAATTGAGATTAAAATCTACCATCACTGGAACGATCCTCTGATGATCTAGATTCATCCCGTGATAGTAAAAGCATATATAAAGGCATGAACATTGACTCAATTTTTTATCGTGAGCTATCTCGTCCTACGCCTTCTTGATCAATGTCAATTGGTCCTCAATGTTTTCCTCTACAAGAATATTGTTTCATTTCTGTTCTTTTTTGTGAGAATTCTTGCCCCCCCTAAATGTATTCGTCTAATAGTTCTGTGATACTTACTTTGTTTGATAAACTAGAAATTTATTAAAAGGCTATTGGTGATGTTATATACTTGCTTCAAACATTGATATCTAATTTAATAGGTTTCTGGGAGCTGTTGTTGTGATAGCAGCAAATGCTGGTGGTGCATGGACACCCATTGGTGATGTTACTACAACTATGCTTTGGATCCATGGTCAGATATCCACATTGCAGACAATGAAGGTCTTTCTTTTCTTCATTATTTTGCACAACTGTATATTCTTAATTGGTTTTGGTGGTTATTCTCATTTATATTTTGTAACACTGTTGATTGTTTCTTTTTCTTTCTTTGTTTTTTTTTTTGAAAAAAAAGAAGAAAGGGAAATTCATGCATGATGTATTTGTGATACTGCCTCAATCATATATACACCTGGATAAAATCTAGGAATGAACTCCTTGTGGAGTGGGCTGAGAGACTGTAGAAAGGGAAACTTTTTATGCCTTCACGTATTTGAACCCACTTGGTGGTCAGTCCTTTGTGCCCGTTGTGTGTCCTTTTATTGCAATTTGCACGGAATATGCTCAAGGTCAAGGTAAGACCTTAATAATAGTCCCAAGGCTAGGGAAAGGGTATATTTCCAAGTTGAAGGCCTTGCAGTTGTCCGAGGTAGAGGCAAGGGCGTATGGCTTTGCTAAGAATAGGCCTGAGACTGAGGAAGAAGCATTTGGGCTAAGGCCTAGGTGATGTGCTGTGGAGAAGACTGAGGAATAAGGTGTAATGTGAAGAAGGATGAAAATGTACTGACCTGTACTGTAAAAGGACAAAAAGTTGTGTCTGATATGTAGATTATTGCTCCTCATATGAATACAACAGTTCTATACTAGGACTTGATTCTATCCCAAATGGTTACAGGTACATAATCTGATGAAGAGGGTGGGAGATTGCGTGATTTGAGCCCTGAAGATGGTGGGATGCCAACAGGAATAATTGCACCCAACAAAAAAACCTTTTCTTTACTGGAAATTCATCTTCATCCTTAGAATTGCTTTTAAGAGCTTCTATAGTTCTAATATGGAACCCTAGCCATATACTGATCTATGGAAAGACCTAAAAACAAACTAAAATTCCTAAAATATTTTCTATGAGTTGAACTTTTTAATTTTTATCTATTATCAGCCCACACAAATTCTCAACATAAAATTACTTTTTGCCTATTAAAGTCTTAGGAAGTACTAGAAAGTAGAAACTTACTGATTGAAAAAGATAACAATTAGAAACTTGATAGAATAAGTTTTCTAATACATGCTGCGACTAAAACCTTTTTTTTTTTTAAGTTATACATTGACCACCAACTTGGCTTGATGGATTTTCAATCATTTCCTTTTCTTCCATTCCACTTGGTGTAGTGCTACCATGGTAAATGCTGTGACTTCTTGGTTGCCAAAAATTCTTGAGCTCCATTCATAACATGAGAGAAATCCACTTTCTGAGTTACTTCTGTTCAGCTTGATGATAAATATAATTTTATATGCATCTACAGAGTTCACTTCTATCTCAAAGGAGTTTCAGGTGAGAATTTCCTTTGCTTGCAGGACTTGTTCATTCCTTCTGCTGTTTCTCTAGCAGTTCCACTGGCTCTCATGTCCCTTACTAGGTACTCTTCTTGGAACATAACTATGTACATTTTGATCTCAAAGAGATTAGGTGAGATTCTTGAAGGGATGAATTCATTTTGAACTAACTTTTTCTTTTTTCCTGCAGCGAAGTTGATGGGAAGGGACAGGACACTTCCGATGTTTTGACATCTGAACAGATTGCTCCTCGAGGGCAGCTTGTTTTTTTTGTTGGAATTGGTGCTTTACTGTTTGTTCCGGTGTTTAAGGCCATTACTGGTCTGCCTCCTTACCTTGGTATGCTGTTTGGACTTGGAGTTCTTTGGATTTTGACAGATGCTATTCACTATGGTGAATCTGAAAGACAGAGGTTGAAAGTACCGCAAGCTTTATCGCGGATTGATACTCAAGGAGCACTTTTCTTCCTTGGAATCCTTTTGTCTGTGAGCAGGTAAACATTTTTCATGAATCTAGACCTCATATATTCAGCTAATGAAGCGACTGTTAGTGTTATTGAAGGCACTTGCCTAAGTACCTACTCCTGCCTAGTAGAAAAGATGTTTCCTGACGGACAGGCCATTGAGGCATGTGCACCTCTTAATTTAGGCACTTGCCTATAACCTAGAGCAGAATAATAGCCAGGCAGATCCTTGGTCCTAGTGCGATGTTTTCAAATTTTTTGTGGAGTCAGCATTTTTCTGTAATAATTTGTTCATGATAAGAAATCAAGATATTACATGCTCATACTTGACACAGATTCATCGTAGCCCAAACATTGATTAGACTGTACTTGCTTCAAGAGGAATGTAAGGTTGAGCAGTTCCTCAACTTAATGACAATTAACAGATATATATATATGTGAGTGGAGTGAACATGTGACCCATCTAAGGTACAAATTAATCAGTTAAATGTCTTTGTATTCTTTAGAATAGGACCAAGGCATTTAAACTGTATGTTTCCTTTCAATACATATTTGCACATTTCAGCCCCCTTTGCCAGAGGGATGCTAATTTGGCCTATAGTCCTTTGCTAACAAATTCTTCATTTGGGACTTCCTAGCCTTGAGGCTGCAGGGCTTCTAAGAGAATTGGCGAATTATCTTGATGCCCATATCCCTAATATTGAGCTGATAGCAAGTGCAATAGGTGTCGTGTCAGCTGTTATAGACAATGTTCCACTTGTCGCAGCGACAATGGGAATGTATGATCTTTCATCTTTTCCACAAGATTCCGAGTTTTGGCAGCTGGTTGCGTATTGTGCTGGTACTGGTGGATCCATGCTCGTTATTGGATCTGCGGCTGGGGTTGCGTTCATGGGTATGGAGAAGGTTGACTTCTTTTGGTACTTGCGGAAGGTAAATGTTGCTGCTCATTTTGGTGATTTATTAATCATAAACCCAAATTTACTTCTGGAAAAAAAAACCCCCAGTTGGTAAAAGCAGTTATTCTCTTCTGTGCAGGTGAGCGGATTTGCTTTTGCAGGTTATACAGCTGGTATTGTTGCCTATATAGCTATTCATAATCTCCACATCTCTCTCCCCACAGCTTTAGCTCAGGTTCCTTTCCTTTCTGGTTCATAGACAAAAATTTGCTGCTGTTAGGTGCTCTCAGTATTTATTACTTTTTCCCCATGCTGCTAAATGGGCCGGATGCAGAGAATAAGGAAGATTAGTTAATTGGTGTCAAACGATTAACCTAGATCTACTGCACAGGATCATTGATTGGTTGATATTTTATGCATCATCGGTGCATTTTCACTTGGTCTAGGCCAGGCTATCTTAACTGCTTGCTCCATGGAAAAACTATATATCTGGATCGAGATGGGTGTATTGCGTTGGACTGACCAATAAAATACTTGATTGATAAAGATAAGAGAAGGGTGCAAAGATCATTGTGGTGTATGAATATGAAAATACTGCTTAGTTTTTTTTTTTTTTTTTTGACTAAAAGGGGTGCACTTTATTATCATCCCCCTTGACAGCAGCATGAGTTAAGAGCATATTCTACCTCAGTGTAATGTAACTATTGATCCATATTCTGATGATTTCCATGATAACATATCAGTCACTAGTAGTCAAATGAAATTCATTTTTGATATTCATCATTAGTGGCAAATATGCTCATCTTCTTGTTCCAAATGTACCTTCATGTCACTAGTATTTCTTATTGAATCTAAGAATTGATGGCCATTATATACTCAAAACTCTTATCTTGAAAGACCTAGAATGCAGGTTCTCAATATCCCATTTCTTGGGCCCCTCATATTAAACTAGGTGAATAGATCCAATGGCTAGGATCATCTAATCCTACCCATCTGACGGCGGTCGTTGCATGCAGAGAAAAGATAGGTACAGTCCGCAATGTCCTGATTGTTTCTCATCTTAAAGCAAATAGTGAGTTCTCTTGGGAGCATCATTGCTAATGGGACGACTTTGCTGCTGAACAGTCTTCATGAAGAAGGACTCGGCTAGCATCTGGCCCAGACGGACCTGAGCTTGAGTTGTGAGGTGCAAGCTGTCAGATTCAAGAGGAAGTCCATCGGCATCGACACACCAAACGTTTGGTAGGTCTAATTCCAGCTGAGCTTTCCTCACAACTTCAACGAAAGGTCCTTGTCCTGATGCCAGAGCTACCTGCACATAAATAAATTCAGCCATTGCATGCAGTGACCTTAGAGAAGACGACCCCAAATTTATTTAGGATTGTTAGATTGGCCATGCAACTTTTAGTGGTTAAATGAGGGACACAACATCCACTGATTTGAAAAGTGGTTGGACATAATAGCACTCAAGACTCGAGTCGTCCGACTTTGAATTGAGTAGTTTTGTAAAGATTGGTATGTTGTAGTTGCAAAAAGTTTTCAATTGAAGCAGTTGTACATCACGACCTCAAATTATGAGAAAAGAAGGAAAGTATATATATATAACTATACCTGGATGAAAGGGAGCATTGGAAGCTGGAGATCATCGCGCAAGTTTAAGATTAGTTTCTTCAAGTTCTCGCCGTATGACTCGGCGTCCTCTTGAATCACAGTGTCGCTCTCCCCTTGGTACCAAAGAATCGCCCGAATCCTTCCACCTTCCTTCAACGACGCCTTAGATCGTCTCACCAACTCACTGTAAAGCAGAGTCCCCTGAGCCCACTCGCTCATATTTGTCCCACCAACCGCACAAGGCACCAAACCCACCACTCCAATTGTACTGGACTCCATCTCTCTGAGCGTATTTGCAAACGGCATTCCAGGTCCAACCCCACAAGTCTTGTTCAGGTCAATGTCAATGTGAAGAGGCTCCCGAGCTTCCACCCATTCGAGTCTTGAATTGAGTCTTAGAATCAACGAGTTGGGTTCGCTCTCCGTGGGAACCATTCCATCCCATTTGTCATCATAAACACCTCCTCTCCCAGCCATGTTACTCTGCCCGGCTAGAACAAATATGTTCTTATCTTGGAACGCCGTCGTCGATCTTGATCTTGACCCACCATGGTTGAATTGCGCCGGTTTCGCCAATCCGGCGAAAGTCAGAAGCAGCAGTAAAGAGGACCAGAAAGACAACATACCTTGCTTGATCTCAAATTCACGGCGTAGCTAGGTAGTACAATAGGAGGAACTTTTTTTTGTAATAGTGTGTCGAGTAGTGGGTGGGACTAATTGTTTGTGAGTAAAGAAAGAAGCAAAAATTAGCTGGACATGTTCCAAAATAGCATTCTCTTTGTAAAAGTGAACGTGTTAACAAGTATCACAAAATTGGTCTAGTGAAAGAGATCTAGAGAGAGAGAGAGAGAGAGAGAGAGAATTATTGAATAAACATTTAATTAACAAAGAGTGAAGCTCATGATGCATGCTTTAGAACTTGGAAGCAAAGACTGTTGTGTCCGATCAAAAAAAAGAAAGAAGCTTGTGTTAGTTATGAAAATAATATAAAAAAAAATTAATCATATCTTAGACTAGACAACAGTCCATGTTAAGATTGAAGGAAAGATGCTCTTCTAATTTATTAATTTGTTATTTATGCCCTAGATCGGGTGTTTTTTTGTTTTTGTGGCTGGATTTTTGGATGTTCCTGCTTAAAAAATGAGGTAGGCTTGGTGTAAAATTCTGAGTTAATCATAAAATTCCAAGAGCAGTTTTCTAAAGGAATAATAAAAAAGAAGTTATTACAGATCCAAAGAATAGATTAAGGACTGAAAGAATGTTGTGTTATATATCATGGGGTGAAAGATTATGCCCCTCAAATTTGGTACGTCTAGCATTATTCTGAAATAATACAAAAAATTGATTCTAAAATGCACTCTTAAATGATGTGGCAGTTGAAAATGAGATTTATAAAGCAAAGTAATTTTTTTTTGAACAGGACTATTACCCAGGTTACATTATGGCGTGTGAGAAGCGCAAAGAAACCGTCAAGAACATCATCACCAACGAACGCAGAAAAAGCACCCATTCACGGGCACAGAGAAACTGCTAACAGCGAACCTATATTTATTATCAGATTAAATGGGACAAACTTGGCAATACCACGACCGAAAAGTTTTGATCCTAAGACCTCCCACAACCAAAGATTTATAGGAGGGATGCACAACTATTGATCCAAAGGCCCATGTGCAAAGCAAAGTATTCAATGCAACGTCTCTATTTCATCTCCCACATTACTTGAAAATGTTTTAGGAGATGAATTTTTGGTACGAGAAACACTTTTTGTTTCTCAACTACCGATGTCATGGGTCGCCAATATTAAATTGTCATGGGTCGCCAATATTAAATTGGACAACATTAGCAAATTGATCAAATACACAACTCATTTGATGCAGCAGTTGATGTTTCTATTGTTGAACCACCAGTTACTCTAAAAATTAGAACTAAATCTCAAATTGTTTGAAAGAGGTGCAACACTGCTATATAATAAATATGTTGTGAGACGTCATGGTCCATTATTATACCCCACATCAACTACCACATCATCTGATTTTTTTTTAATGTGGTATGTAGATATGGTCTTTTTACAAGTACTCCTCTTAAAACAAATAGTGAATTCCCTTCTTATTAGGAGCATCATTGCTGATGAAGAGTCTCTAAAAAGGTCTTGGCTAACATCTGGCCCAGACGGACTTGAGCTTGTGTTGTGAGGTGCACATAGTCCGATTCAAGGGGAAGTCCATTGGCATCGACGCACCAAACGTTCGGTAGGGCCAACTCCAGCTGAGCTTTCCTCACAATCCCTATAAAAGGTCCTTGTGCTGATGCTAGAGCTACCTGCACATAATACACCCACCCCATGAAGTTGAAGCCACTCTTTATCAAAAAAAAAAAAAAAAAAAA
>MVGT01003998.1:226894-251189 GCA_002174775.1 Macleaya cordata | reverse complement strand
TTTATGAAAGGGGTTTTAGTTACATGAGTACCTCCCTTATGGAAGGATCGAACTCACGACCTCCCTCATAGGGGAGGAGATGCCTAACCATCCAGGCAAGCCCGGATGAGTACAGATCCTCTATCCCCATTTACATGTGCCTTCCATATGCCCACGTTTATTTGATTCGAATCAGCACTGATTGTTTTGTAAGATTATTCTCTTTTCTCACAAGAAATCAGTCGATAATAAATAATTTATATTTTTATCAATTTTTGATAGCATTAGATGTCTTAAAATAAATTAGTTTTTTGTGAAATTAATCTCTATGACGAGAAAAATAATCTTACAAAAATATCAGCCGTTGGCTCGCCTCCATATGAACCCCACAAACTAAAATAAACATGGGTACATAGAGAGCACATGCAAATGGAGACAGAGAATCTGCTCTCAGCTCGGATTGGCACTCTTTTAACTTTCTATCTTCATCATTTGTTGATTTTCTGACTTAGATCTCTCTCAACTCCGATTACAATGTCACAGAACTCAAAATATAGTTTGCAAATATTTGAGATGGGAACGGGATCAGGTCATTTCGTTTTGGCCAATGAAAATGAATCTCTTAGTAATGTCAAACCACCTTATAGGTAGAAGATGTATATCACATATGTAGTCATTTTCATGTTCTAGTTAGGTGCATAGAATCATCTTATATAGCCAATAAATTCATGATACAATTAGTACTTGATAACACGACTCATATACACACCTAGATACATGAATTGGATGTAAACCCTAAATAGTTTAAATTCATCAATTAAAGATATATCATGAACCAACTATATCCCTTTAGATCAAATACTTCTTAAGATTTGTGTTAACGTGGTTAGCTAATGTAATCTATAGCATTATTAGGAGGTTTGAAAGATTAATACCATCAAAGTATCAAACTTATAAACCTAATTAAGAGGCTTTAGTATTTATTCTGCATAGAATGTAAGATTAAGAGGAATTAATGCTAAGGAGCAACACTCTCAAAAGTATTATACTCATACAAGACAAAAAGGTTTCAATTATCAAAAAGATATGGCCCAGACGGATTAATACCATCAAAGTATCAAAAGTGAGATCTCCTAGAAGCATGATTGCTGATGGGTCTTTGCTGAACGGTCTCTAAGAAGAAGGCCTTCGCTAACATATGGCCCAGATGGACCTGTGCTTGAGTTGTGAGGTGCAAGCCATCTGATCCGAGTGGAAGTCCAGTGGCATCGACGCACCGAACGTTAGTTAGCTCCACGTCCAACTGAGCTTTTCTCACAATTCCTACGAATTGTCCTAGCCCTGATGCCAGAGCTACCTGCACGTATATAATGGACCTGATCACCTTAATTGAAGGAAAGACACAACTAATTGATTGAGTTTCTAAGAGTAGTACTTGCAAATTTACTAGCAAAAATATGGGAGAACAAGGATGAAAAATAAAAGAGTATACCTGGATGAAAGGAAGCATGGGGAGCTGGAGATCATCACGCAAATTCAAAACTAGTTTCTTCAAATTTTCACCGTAAATCTCGGCGTCCTCTCGAATCACAGTATCGCTCTCCCCTTGGTACCAAAGAATCGCTCGAATCCTTCCACCTTCCTTCAACGACGCTCTAGATCGTCTCACCAACTCATTGTAAAAGAAAGTCCCCTGAGCCCACTCGCTTATATTCGTCCCACCAATTGCACAGGGGACCAAACCTACCACTCCAATACTAGAGTCCATCTCTCGAAGCGAATTTGCAAATGGCATTCCAGGCCCAATCCCACATGTCTTATTCACATCGATGTCCACGTGCAGAGGCTCGTGAGCCTCCTTCCATTCGAGTCGTGAATTGAGTCTTAGAATCAATGAGTTGGGTTCACATTCGGCTGGGACAATTCCGTCCCATTTGTCATGAAAAACACCTCCTCTTCCTGCCATGTTACTCTGCCCGGCTAGAACAAATATGTTCTTATCTAGGAACATCGATGACATTGATCCATGGATGAATTGTGCCGGTTTCACCAATCCAGCATAAGCCAGAAGAAGCAGGAAAAACGACCAGAAAGACAACATACCTTGCTCTCACTTCACGACATACAATAGGAGCAACTTTTGTCGGAGGGTGGGAATCTTTTTTTTTCCTTTGCTGATGATATTGAAGAAGAAGAAGAAGAAGAAGAAGAAGAAGAAGGTGGCTAGAGAGGGCGAAAACAGTATGCTTTTGAAAAAGTCAGATTTTTAACTAGTTGAAAACTGGATCAAAATATCAAATGGTTTTGGACTGACTCTGAAATAATGCGTTAAAATTGAAAAAGAGGACTTATAATAATGAACAAAGAGTGAGCCTCAATGATATCGATTGGACTCTGAAACTTGGAAATAAAAGAGACTTTAGTTCCAAAATTATGAAAAGGAAAGAGTCCTAAATGTCCATGGTTACATTTTTGTTTGTGCTGGCTATTTTTGGATGGTCCTGCTTGAAAAATGTGCTCAGCATGATGCAAAGGAAGGAACTTGGAAGCACAAGGACAAGCATATGCTATAAAGTTTGACCTCATTTGAAGACATACACATGGGGCACAATGCAACCCAATCCCCATCATAGACTTTCTCTTCCACACCCATTTGCTATGTAATAATGCAACTATCCTGAATACAAGCAGCCAACGCCTAAGTTGAATTGGAGCTTTAAGTGGCGAGGGTGACACTTAAACCGCTGATAAGGTTATTAGTTCAAAAAACAAAAATAAATAAATAAAGAAAGAAAAAAAGAAGAAGAAGAAATGGTTATAAGGTCAATTGTCTTGTAGAATATTGTACTGGTTGCATGACTACTACTTGGTTCTCTATTTTTAACAAATACTATCTTGATAATTGATATATGAAACAAATTCGATCTGACAGGCCAACCTTGTGAAACAGAAAGACATGAAAATCCATCGTAAAAAATGTGATGATCATACCCAACTTGTTTAATCCTGTTCTAAAGAGAAAACCAAAGTAGTGGAAAGCAAAAGCTTCTATGAAAAAGAATTCAAAATGTGTAGATGTAAACCTTTTACCTAAAATCAAGTTCAAAATTTAATTTCAGATTCAAATTTTTTTACTGTTTTAACAGCAAGTACTTAAACATAAAAGACAGATCGAATCATCACTTTCTTGATTCAGAAACCAATTTGTTAAAAAAAAATATTCAGCAAAATAACACTTTTTTTATCAGAAAATTCAGCAAAATAACACCAATCCATAAAAATAAAAAAAATTATAGAACTAAAAGAATACAGTTCAAAAAAGAAAGTAACCATTCTAGCATGTTTCTCAACAAGCCTTGCAAGAAGCTCTAACTCTTAGTAGTGTTTTTTTGACAGGCCATTACAAATTGTTCTAATAAACATTCTTGAGAAAAGTAACAGCCATCATAAAAGTTTATCTGGTGAAGTAAAACAACCAGGTGTTGAAAAATAACTTTGAACTAATCCTAACGACTTGCTGTATTTTTGGCATGAGAATCCTCTAAAAGTTTATACCCGGCCAAGTAGAAGAACAGTATTTCTAATTTCACAAAAACAGAAAGCAGAAATCTTCTAAAAAAAGCTGTCAATATTGTAAGACTTCCTATTGCCATAACTATTTTCCATTTAACTTCCCCATAAGAAAGTAAAAGAAAATCCCTCATTCCCTTCTAGTGAGAAAAAAGGTATAAAAATGTAGACACTCATTGAAGTTATAAAGTACCAAAGAAGATTACCAGCAAGGGAAAGTAAAATCAACAATAATATGATATGAATATCTAGCAATTTGTTTGGTGCGTAATTCCTGAGAACAGTAAGATGATGGCCATGAAACCAAACTCTTACATATCTAACTACAAGAAATGTATAACCACAGCTAAACAGTATCCTAGTTGTTGAACTGAACATATGAATGAAGGGACCACAGACAACAACCATAGCCTAGCTCTAACTAGCATATGGAATCCCAAGAAGGGAAAGAAAAATGACAAGATGAACATATAGAAACCAATTCGCCAGACCTTTTACAAAATAAATTATGTTCACCCTGAGCACAGGGAGTTCATCAGCATTCAGCAAGTCATAAGTGGAGAGCCACTACAATGAACATCAGAAGCATCTGATTTCCTTTGTCTTGGGGACAATGTTGAGTTAGCAACAGCATCAACCTCAAGCGACATAATGTTTTTCCTCTTCTGAGTTTCCAATTTTGGTTTGTCTTCTGCTTCCTCTAAGATAGGACTCAACGATTCTGGTTGCTTCTGCTGCTGAGATATCATGGCTTGGGCTTCAGCCACCACTGAGACACTGTCATCTGTAGCATACAGTATCCTCTGTATCGCACTAACAACCTGTAGTATGCAGAATTAAAAATGGACCAAATGGTAACTTATAAAAACAGCTCAAATACTTCAATCAACAAGAATAACAAGTTAACAACATACAGGTAGGTTATCAATCTCAGGAGACTGGCATAGAATCTCAATATCCCTCAACTTCGCAAAGTAGAAGTCCCTCTCCTTCTCAAGGCTATCCACCGACAGCTTCAACTCAGTGATCTGCCGTTACATCAGCATTAGATTCACAACAATTATAACTCAAAATTTCCCCATAAATTAACTTAAATCACCTGTTCGTCATAAGCAGGGCCTCCACTGGAAGTGGGTCTAGCAGTCTTAACCACTGGATTCGTAGTGTTAACAGATGATCCATCATTTCTTCGGACATTTTGAGAGGACTGACACTTGGATGTAGTGGTTGAGTGTTTGGCTGAAGCTTGGGTGGGTGCAGTCCTCTTACTACCTTCCTTTCCACCTTTACAAGCCTCTCTTCTTTCCAAAGGATTGTAACTGGATTCAAATTTATATACAGTTCAAATTCAAATGAGCAATATTCCCATTAAATTCCCCGCATAAAACAAACCATCACAAAGACAAAAGATCAAGGGATGGTAAAACCCCTGTGAAATTTAAAATTTCCTTTCTTACTAAGGGAAAAAACAATACAAAGAAGTATAAGTACAATAGGAAAATCATAAAACTTCAACTATCATGAGACCAGCTTCAAGTTTCCATGTTCATACGAGTTTAAGAATATTGGTCAAGCACATGGAAATCTTAATTGGTAATTGGGTTTTACTGAAACTTTCATAAGTTTCTGTATTACAAATTTAAAAATGTAAAATTATACATAGAATCAGCTGAAGAGCAGAAGAGCACTCAGATTAGAGAGTCAATAATACATTGATATCTCATAGGGGGTTTACATTAGGAAAAAAAAAATCAAGAATAGAATGACAACTATGTTAAACCTACAAAGTATCTACAAAAGAAAAGGAAAAAAGGGGAAAGTTGAAGAAGAAATATTTGGATTACCTGTTCATAAGCCCACCACTGACGGAATCACAGTATCTTTTCATCCACTGCATGAACTCCAGGTTATCAAGAGGTCTTCCTTTCACCAGCTTGTTCACCTCAATGTGCTAAACTCGCAAAAAGAGTAACAAAAGGAGTAGATTTGTAAACCAAGATTATAAAAAAAAAAATTGACAGCCAAAAAAACCTAGATCCCTGAACGTTTCAGATCAAAGAGTGAAGAAAGAGTGAAATAGATAAACGAACCTTGGTTATCTTGAGTTTATTAAAGACATCTTGAAGGACCTTATAATTCTGGATCATCTCGTACTCATTCTTGGCGTCAAAATTCACCTTGTGCATCGGAACAATCCCTGGATGAACGGAATCCATTAATTGACACTGAATTGCTCCAGAGGCAGCCTGTAATGGAAGAATCTCAGAGAATCAAACCCAATTTCTCATTTCAAACTAAATAAATAATAAAAAAAGAAAAAGGAGAAGTGTTTTAAGAGCATAACCAAAAACATTAAATCGAAGTTTCTTCCAGTTTTTTGGTTTGTCAAAACTAGGGTTAGGGTTTATATAAGATCNAAAAAAAATTAGTGTCGCAGATAACTTCTGCGACACTAATTTCTTCACCACTAGCCCTGCCGATCTGTTATACATCAGATCTACCTTACTTGTTGGTGGATCTGATGTATACCACTGGCCTTGCCCTAAGAAAAAGAACAAAAAAGGAGGCCTGATCATTACATTGTCTATACACGTGGCGACGTCCGGCGCTTGGGTTCTCTCCGTGGACAAACTTGAAGATTTCTTACTTGGGTTGGGCCTGGGCCTCAGCTAGTCTTTTCTTACTTGGGTTGGGCTCTAAGTAACTAGAGCACGAGTGTGAGCGCCGAGGTGTCCATTTAAAAAATGTCTAATCTCTGAAGAGCGTTTAAAGCGAAATCGCATAAGCTCTAGAACAGAGTGTCACCTCTTTACAAACGGTTCTAATTACTTGGGCTAATTTTTAGATATAATAATATGAAAGAGGTTAGTGCGACCCATTGAATCCCCATATTTTGTAGAGACCACATGAAGATGATCCAGAAGATAACTTTTAGAAAAGAGAGCGGATATATGACCCCCTCTATATGGCCCAATCTTAACCTCTCCATCCTGACCGTTCATTTAGGGATAGGTGTACGCTCGGATCTATCACTGATGTGGCAATTCTTCCTCTCTTTTTTAGTCGGCTAACGGGGTTATTCGGCTTGGCCCCTCGAAATTTTCAAACACGTCAGGTCATCAGTCAAAGTCTGTTGCTGTCTCCCACGTTCTATTATCTCTCTCTTCTCTAATTTCTCTTCTCTTCTCTCACTTTACCAAAATGAACACAGAGACGAGAGAGTTCAATATTTCTTCTCCCTCTCTCTCTCTCCTTTTCACTTTCTTTCCCCCTTTTTTTCCAACCCTAAATCTGTTTTTTTTTTTTCAGATTTGAATGAAACTTAAGTGGAGTTCGTCTGAGTTCGCCTGTTTATTCTCCATCAACGTATTTCTTCTCCCTCTCTCTCTCTTTTTCACTTTCTTTTTCACCTTTTTTCTGTAACCCTAAATCTGTTTTTTTTTTTTAGATTTGAACCCAACTACAGACGCCGGAGGATCATGGAGAATGGTCAGGGCCAGATAAAAACGGCAGAAATGGAGACCGTCTTTGGTGACAATACCAGAGTAGCAGTTTTGTTTCGCAGAAAAAAAAAGAAAGCTAATTTTTCTTAACTAGATTTAGTAGTAGAGTTAGTTGTTCTGCAGAATGGGGAGTTTCTTCTTTTCTGTCTTTTGTTTTTGTAAGTAGAGGCACCTTTCAGTTTTTTGTAAAAAGGGTCATATTTCCAAGAATCAGGTTCTGGTGGACTTGTATTTGAATTAGATGTAAGAACTTGACAATGGCAAATTAATTGAAGTCCAATGAGTTTTCGAGATATCACATAAGAGACCATAGATGAGAATCTGAAGAGTAACCCAATATAAACAACCCAAACAATGCTATATATAGAATTACTTAATGTAAGTTGATTTTACAGGAGAGAGAGAGGGAGAAGAAATACAATCAAAAGCGATCTCCGCGTCTGTTGTCAGTCGTGAGGGTTTTAATCGAAGAAATTATTGAACTCTCTTATCTAACATTTCTCTGTTCATTTCGGTAAATTTTTTTAAAATTTTCTCTGTATAACCCTAAAAATTTCTGTAAAAAAGTAGCTTTTTTGAAAAAATAATTTTTTTTTTCGGAAGTTGGCCTTCCCATCCGTTATCTGATGGGATCAGAGAAACTATTTAAGTAATCTCAACTGTGGGTGGAGATTCCACTCTACCAATTCCATTGAAAATCAATTCTTAGGTCTCTACTGAACTGCATGAATACTAAATGGTTTAGCGTTGAATGAAGGCATTCGGGAAAACATCGACTTTAAGTAATGAACATCTAAAACCTCAACCTTCCTCAAAATTCACCAAATAACAAATAACCCAGAATTCAATACACTTGAAACCATCTCACTACCATCAAAATTCAAATCTACAGCTAAAATTATCAATATAACATAAAATCAGCAACGCAATCAATTCAACTGAGATCACATTCTAAGACAAAGGTAAAACTCCAAGATAACGGTCATACATCATCCAAAATGTAGCAAAAATCCGACGTTATCCCAGAATACAAGGAGGAAGCCCCATAGAATTAAAGTACAAAAAACACCAACTCCACCTTAAAGATCATCCTCCATCCTCAAATACTCACCAATATCCAACCTGTAACAAATATCTGGGTTTTAAAAATTAGCCTGTAAGGCTGTAACACATCAAAATACAACCAATTCACAACCTTTGTGCTGCCTCCTTTTGCAAAGACCCTTCCCCATTCTTCTGCTTCTCATCAGATTTGTCGCCGAAGTTAGCCTGTAACAAAATTCTGGGTTTCAGAAATTTCATCTTCCATCAATTGCCCTTAAAAATTTTTGGGGGCTAATTCAAACTATTCTCACCTTAAAAAATCTTAACCATTTTCTGCACCATCGCCGTTTTAAAAAAAAATTCCGATTCATGTTCAGTTCATGGGGAAAAACTGCGATTTTTTAGGGTATGAGAACAAATCTTTTTTTTTTTTGAGTAATATTTTCTGAAACAGGGAAAAAAATGCAGAGTTTGACGAGAATGGATGAGAATGCCAACTCCGGTGAATTGATTTGAAGGAGTGGGTTCAAATCGGTGAAAAAAAATAGTTTAGGGTTACAAAAAATAGGAAAATGAAAAAAAGTGGAAAGGAGAGAGAGGGGAAGAAATACCTTGCTTCCCGATGAGAACTCTCGCCGGAGGCCGTTCAACTAACGTGAGAAGCCGATCAACTCAGATATCGTATATCTCTGCTTGGGTGCTTTTTGGGGAAGAGTAAGGTTGAAAAAAAAGTTAGAAAGCGATTGTACTTTTTAGCCAAGCCAAGCCATGTAGTCGACTAAAGTGTAGTAATTGGGTCGCCACATCAGCTTCTCATCTGATCGTATACATAATCAAAAAGTAGCGGTGAGGATTGAAGGGTCAACATTGGGCCATATAGAAGGGGTCATATATCCTCTCTCTTTAGAAAAATGTTCTCTTTATATATATTATCACCCATTCTAAAACTTATAACCCCTTCAAATCAGCATTTTATCATATTTAATACTTTTTTAGCCCCCGAATCTTCTCCGCGTAAGACCTACAAAAGCACAATAACCGCTGCTTTGATGAAATAGAACATCATGTCGATGATCCCATGTGGGACCCACAAAATCTGGGCTTTGATGGGGTTCAACAAGGTGGTGTAATACCTCTCGTGTAATTACTACGAACTTTTTTCTATCCAATTTGATAAAACCATTTTCTCCTCAATTCACCTGTCTATTAATAATAAATGAATTCTACCTGATTATTTCGTAACCATGTTTCAGAAAATACATACTACTCAATCATGAAGAACCTTTGGATGAAAAGTTCCCAAACATCAATAAAGAATACAGCAGCATCATCTACAAAGTAACTCACATATGACATATGCAGTAACACTTGGACACCCATTCAAGATCTTGTTCTTGAGAGAAACAGAGGAGGTTCAACTTGATATTACCAAAACATATATCCATGAGGTGAATAACAGATTGTTCTGTAAAATGGGGCAATACTCAACTTCAATTTATGTGATTTTATCATCAACTAACCCAGAAAAGAATAACGATCTTCACCCAAATCTTATTCTTATTCTCTCTCACTTAATTTACTTCTTGTGTTTTCCTCTAATGTCAACAAATCTAGCAGGACTAAATGGAGTAAGATCAACAATACTCGCATTTCCATCAATAACAAGTTCAGCCATGGCAGCCCCTGTAGCTGGCCCATTCAAAATACCCCAGCAACTGTGCCCAGTTGCCACATAACATCCCTTAACATTTGGAAGCTCCCCAATCACTGGTTTATTATCATCAGTGCAAGGCAAGAAACATGCTTGCTCTGCCTTCACATGAGCGTCCCCTTCTCTCAGGTGACTAGATACAGTTGCAGCCACTCTTTTAAGTACTTTAATCGATTCAGGGTCTCCCACAATCTGCTCTGGATCGTCTGGTACTTCAGCTTCAGCTGACATTCCACACAAATACACCTCACCTGAAAATAAATTCAACAAGATCTTTTCAGTCACAACAATCAAGAGGAAGAAAATTCAGGTAAGAAATGGATGAATTAGGGTTTTAATTAATTTACCTGTAGGCCTTGGGTACACTTCAGGATCCAAGGGTTTTCCACCCTGTGCAGGGGAGTAACTGAGGAAGAGAGCGTGAGGGGTTATTGCAGTTGGTTCTCGCGGCTCCAAAACTATGCTGTGGGCTTTAAGACCAGAGACTCTGAAGAGAGAAGAGATTAGGGGCAAACGAGATGACCATGGACCTAGAGCCAAGACCACCGCATCTGCTTCAATGACTCGGTGGTGGTGATCTTCTCCCTCCTTTAGCACAACAGATTTTACTCGGCCTTCCTCCACTTCGACGCGGTCCAACTCACCGATCACCACCTCCAAGTCGTGGTTGGACACGGCGTAGGAAAGTAGTGTTCGAGTGAAGAGTTGAGGGTGTACTTGGGCGGTGGTGTCGGTGGTGCCGATCGTACTAGGGTTTCGAGCGGGTCCGGTCACCCAAGGGGGAAGGATGGAATCAGAAGAGGCAGTGGGTGGTGTTGAGGTAATACTTTCTTTTAGTTCTGTGATGGAGAGGCTCAGAGTGTGTAGGGGACGATAGCCGTAGGATTGAGGACCGTCGAGTTCGAGAGCAAGAGAACGGTGGAGATTGAAGCTGGCACGGGCGAGTTTGGAGAGAGGTCCACCGTCGCACCAATCCAGGGCTAAGAAGCCACCAGCCTTGCCGGAGGCTGCGCAGGCGACAGAGGATTTCTCCACTAGGGTAACGGTGGCGCCTTTCTTGGAGAGGAAAAAGGCAGTGCAGACACCTATAACTCCGCCACCGCACACAACCACCCGCGGCTTCTGCAGTTGCTGCTGCTCTTCCATGGAAGATGATGAAGATCGGACCAAGACGGTGGTGGAACGTTTCGAGGTCAGGGAGAGAGGGCGGATGACAGAAACCGCGATGGACGATGTCGAGACCTTCATCACTAACTTCTAGATAGATTATATATCAAAAAAAAAAATGTTGCTAGTTTCTAGGCATGCGATGATATTGCCATGTGGTTTACTGTGTACTAATAATATTCTACAGTTTCTACCGCTTCATCTCCTGTGGGTGCAGAATCTGTTTAGATCGGTGTGGACTGTAGAGACCTATGGACTACAGTCTACAGATGGCTACCAGGGAATGCATAGCCGGACAAATTTGTCTGGCACAGGTTAGCCCAATATTATACGCGGTGGGAAATAATAAATGGTGGCAACATGAGGAGATTCTAGATTTGTGTCACCTCTCATCATCTTCACAAAAGATTAGCTCATTCTAAATCGTCAACCCCATCAAAATTCCACTTCCTAGAAGAAGGCCTTCAATTATTTTGGCAGGGGATTCAAAATATATTGGGTTTCAAGTCAATGTCTTGCTTCAATGGAGCTTATTGTCCACAAAAATATATGTAAAAATTGTTGAATCCATAGTGCAATGGTGGTGCCTAGATGGAAGTACCTGACACCTTCACTTCTGGGTGCTAGCCGCGATCCTACCTTTGCGAATAGCGTGCAGTTCTCCCCTTTCCCAAAACCAAAAAAGAAAGAAGCAAGAAAAAGGTGATGCATCAAAAGTTAAAGATAAGAAAAGGCAAAACAAATCTGTAACATAACAAGGAGATACATCAGAAACAGACCAGTTTATCAAAAAGAGAAGAAAAAAAACCAGTTGAGAATAACCTAAACGGGCATCACCTAGTACATGTTTGTTGAATTGGAACTCTACAAGTATGGTAACCAAGTACATAGCTCAAAATGGAAAACGAATGCCAAAGTACCATAGACAAACAAATATTAAAGGGACTGATAACATTAGAAGTTGTACAAAATATCTTTTTATTTGATTAACAGTGATTCATCTACAGTTTCCAAAATTGCACAACAATGAAGAGCATAGGGCCGTAGCTGTCAGTTTCACCCAACGGGCATACTTTTCCTTCCCAACTTCTCGTGGTAAAGTTCTTCATAACCTTCAAGCCTTCATCTTCCTCGCTACTGAAGCCCTCGAATCCGTACACCTAAAAACATAAGAGAAAATCTATTGCTCAAATATTTTCCTTGGTTTGACTAACTGTTACATTCTTAAGTTATCTAAGATTTTGTTTACTGTTTCCTCGATGTTCTAGTCGTCATATGAGATCTCTTTTACATTCATATGCTTTTCATTATTGGACGAAAAGCCTACAGCAGGAACCCCAGCTTTCACAATCGCCAAATCCAAAGACTTACAGGTTGACTCCAAAGATCATTTTTCAATCTTAAGAACAGTTTTCAGGTAAACAGAATACAAGATACTAAAGGTCATGTTAAGCATACAACAGGGGAAAGTATTCAGATAAGTTAATCTACATTGAAATGAAACAAATGTTTATGAAAAATTCATTGCATGAAAAGATATGTTTACAAAGAGTGTGTTCGCATGTATGCATTTACAATATGGAGTATCCTTGTTACACAGTTTAATAACGCTTTGTATGATTGTATCCTTGCTTTCTTTCGCAGTTTGATTTTCTATACGAAAGATGTATACAGTATCAGAGAAGCACAACTTCCAAATGTGTATGATATATAATGTTAAAATTCTTTATCTTGGTTAATTGGAATATAAATTGAATTGATCCCTACTGTATTTTGCAACTACAATCTTGAGTTCAGCAAATAGCTTCATACAACAAAGCAGATTCCAGAGAAAATGGAAAGAAAAAAGGCAATAACTTAAAGTATAATTTTCACTGGAAACATAACAAAAACCAACGCATGATTCCAAAAGTCCACTGGAGAAAAAATCACTATCTCCACCAGAATTCGAAAACAACCATCAAGCAATCAAACTATTGCAGATCAAATAGTCACTTGACACATACACTAACAAAAATCATTAACTCCGGTAATAATCAACTCTATAGAGCCCATTGATCAACTAGATCATTTCCAACATAAAATTACAAGGGGATGGTTGTTGTTGGATCGAGTTATCACTTATCAGTTTTTATCACCACCCTTTAAATACTAACAACACTAGAAAAGCATCTTGGAATCTTGAGTTTAAAATATATGTCATGTGCTCATCGCTACACTCTAAGATAACAATGACATGGACTTGCTTCTATATAACCAGCATGATTTCTATAACTAAGAATCACTAACTCCTTACAAACTATGAAATAATTGCTTAGTAGTGATATGCATTTGTAGATACATCAATGCATATCAAGTACTACACAAAGTGCATACTGTTGCTTGGCGTGCAGGCTTACAATCATGTCACTGAATCTTCTTTTCCTTGCTCGGAGTCTTCTTGATCTTGCTTAGGATGTTCTCATCAAATTTCCTATATTGTGTTGTAACAACTTTGTGGGTAACACTCAGTTTGTCATCAAAGTGATCCTGATATTTGTCGTACAAAGCAGGAACTGTGAGAGAAAGAACAACCCCTGTGCCAATTTCAAAGAAGATAAATCATTAAAACCAAAAGGATGAACAGATGATCTTATCTAAAAACAAATACAAAATCTATTTCAAAACTCACCAATATAGACAAGAGTGATGAAGTTAAAGAGGCCTCCAATATATGAGACCAACCACAAAGAAATAGTGACCTTCAAAACACAATCAGTCCAAGTTATTGATAGAACAAAACCATTTAAGTCCTTAGATAAGTATGAAAAGAATCTAACTGTAAGAAAAAGGAAGAGTATTAATCAGACCTCTATTAAAAGTTTCGCATTTCCTCCTAGAATGATCTCGCGTGCAACTTCCAACACACAATTGATCCAGAATTGCATTTCACGGGCTAGCTTTCCGACGGAATCATCAGAAATTTCCAAATTGGGAAGGGGAGGCAATGGTCTAAATCAAAAATTTGTTATCAGTTTCAAAACCTAGTTCTAAAGTGAAAGTGAAGGAGGATAAAAACTTAAACCTATAATGCAAAGGGTATATAACAAGAGACCTGTTGAGAAGATCGGCCGATTTTGCCCAAAAGAACAAAATTACAACCAGAAGCAATAGTGCATTCGTGATGAACAATAACAGATTGTATCCAGCAGGTTCGAAAAAGAACCAAATAATGCTTGAGGAAACTAGCAAAATAGCACTGGTACTCCGTTGCTTCCACAACAGCACATCGGCTACTGTAAAATTCCATATAGAACACTCAAGATCAGAATCGCAGATTTTCATAAATTTCGCCATAAAGGAGAGGAAATCAAACAAGAATGAAATCCAAAAGAAACTTCAATTTCAAAGATTGAAACAAACTCAAAGTCAATCGATTGGATTCTGATCATCTAAAAAGTGAACTAAAATGAATTCATGGAAAAGAGTAGACCTGCGGCAACGCCTAGAACTTGTCGGACCGATTTGCGGCAGTTTGATGAAGAGACCGAAGTTGAATCCCGTTCTGGTGCGGATGAACGATCCAGATCACTGGTTTCCATGGCGATGAGGGTTTCGTAGTAGAGAGAGAAAGAGGAGAGAGAGAGAGAGAGAGAAGACAATGAGAAGAAAAAACAAGGGCTGCTTAGGAGATTCTATTTCTGTTGCCATTAATTTGTGACGTGCGCGGGTGTACGAAAACAATGAAGAGAACATGCGAACCGTCATACCTGCTACTACACTCACTACAGTATCGTTTGTATCAGAAAATAGTTTTATTGATTTTCTGTACAAGATCCCCAAAAAAGTTGGCAATTTAAAGAGAACTCCTTCTTAAGGTCTGATAACTTTTTAGTACAAGGATACATTTTCATTTTACAGAAACTCCCATCAATGTCTAAATTGCCTAAAATAACTCTTCCAGCTTGAAAGTTGAAACAACAGTTTTGTGGTTTTGATTTGAGTCTTTGGACATTTTTCATTTTAAAATGGAAAAAATAAACCGAGCAGACGAAGTTCATGTAAATCAGAGCCGGATCTGAGGGAAAACAGTGAAGGCGGTCGCCTAGGGCCCCCAAATGTTGAAGGCCCCCGAATTTCTATGTACCTTATATAGTTATATATATTCTACTAGAAAAAATTATATATATACCTAGAGACCGATTTCTCGGCTGCTATTTTTGGAAAACTATACTTTTAGCAATGAGTCTAGTTCCGTGGATATTGTTATACAGACATGTTTACAAGATCCCTGTGGGGCTCTCTTGGAGATGATCCAAGGGCTGATTTTTTGTAGAAATATTCTACTAATTATTTAGATCATTCTCACCAAAATTCATATCATTTTAAAAAATTTAACCCCATAAAAAAATAGGGTGATTTTATAAGCCGTATATTTTTTCAATCAGTGTAATTTTAAAATGATATGTTATTTGATGAAAATGATTTACATGGTGAAAAGAACATCCCTATAAAAAATCAGCTCTTAGGTCATCTTCATATGGACCCCACACAGATGTTATGAATAATGATGTCTATATAACTATGTCCATGGAACCGGACTATTTAGAAATACCTTTAAAAGTAACTTTATAAGTTAAAATACCCCTAATTAAAAAAAACCTACCAAACAACTTACTAAAACTACTATTTTTTTCCATCTTTCACCAAAGCGTGTTTTCTTTGATAATAAAAGAACCCAAACACTAGAAAGCTAAAAATCCTCTCTATGTCATATTCGATAAAATTATGTCATCTCTATAATTTTTAAAACACCAATTTAAGAAACTTAAATTCTTATGAAGGATTGATTAAGTAGAACACACACTCATTAGAATTTAAACCACTGAGGACCTGTTGTAAGTGATTCTCGATTATGCAAGTTTAATTGGTCATTTTGCAGCTAAAAATGCAAAAAATATAATCTTTATGTTATTATATTTTCTCTACTTTCTTGGGTGGTTCGTTATTGTTATGAGAGTGTTTAAGGAATAATAGTAGGCGTTGGCTTTGATCTGGATATTGTAGAAGAACTTAATTATGGTTGATCCTATTGCAATGTGTTATATTATCGTAATTTAATAAAAAAATTATTAGGTAGTTACTTTTGTTTCAATATTAGTATATAGGGCCCCGTTTACATGAATTCGCCTTGGGCCCCCAAAATCTCAGATCCGGCCCTGATGTAAATGATACTAATTTCAGATTTGTAAGAAAACGTGTTTGTTTTTTTTACAAATCTGACTTATCTGAACTAACTCATCTGAATCCATCTTGTCATTCATTTGAATCTGACTTGTCTGAAAATTTGTAGACAAAATATATTTATTTTTTATAATCTGAATCATTATACTAAATAATTTGTTGACCAATTTACCCCTTATCTAAATTAAACAAGAAAAAAATCGATTATATTACTTCTTTTCTCCATCTCTCTTTATCCTCTCCCTTTCTCTCAAGTATCAACTCAATGAAAACACACAATTCCAACAAAATAACCTTATCAGTAAAAAAAACAAAAAATAAAAAACAAAAACAAAAACAAAAACAGCATATATTTTTTATTATTCTTTTTTTTGTTTTCCTTAAACTATCTCAGCAATGAATATAAAGATCATAGAAAAAAAATGGACATCACATAATAAAACTTGCAAATCATAAAATAAAACGCTGATCACATTAAACAAATTGCAAAACAAAAAATAAATAAAAATCACACCACTGAAAAAAATTGCATCACAGAAAGAAACACAAAGAAAAACAGAAAAACAGAAAAGAGATAAAGAAAAAAAAAAAGAAACTTGCATGTAGTTGGATTACAACTACCACTGCATCATTTACTGCTTGTAACTCCTCCGATTACCCTTTAATTCTTAATTTAACAAGGAGAACCGACTAGATCGATGTTTTGGAATCAAAGGAGAGAGAGAGAGAGAAAGGGAAAGAGAGAGGAAAGATAGAGAAAGAAATAAAGGGGTTCCACTTTTGGCATCATCGATGGGGAAGAAGATTTGAGAGCTAGGGTTTCGGTTTGGAATTTTATGATTTTTTAGTTGAAATCGAGTTCTGATATGATGGGAGATAGAGAAAGGGAAAAAAGGAAAGGAGATAGAGAGACAGCTAACCTGAGGTTCCGACCTTCTCGCCGTCAATGGAGGAAGATCGATCTCTAGGGTTTCGTTTTGGGATCTAGGCTTTCGGTTGGAAGAGAGAAAAGAGGGGTTTGATTTTTTTCGGTGGAAATGGAATTTTAAACATTTAGGTTTATTTGTTGTTTTAAAAAGTTTAAGAGGACATAATTATAATGTGGTCGAAACAGATGGCCTTCTCTCCATTCAGCTATAAAATATAGCTAACTCATTTGGCTTCAAGTCAGATGTTTTATCTGACTCAAATATTGAGTCAAAATTTCAAAAAGAAAAAACAAACGGTCTGAAATCTGACTCGACCTAAGTCAGGTGCTGAGTCAAATTTCAGACGCTGAGTCAGCAAAAAACAAACAGGGCCTTAGGCTATTTTGTTCTTAGGTGCTTTGCATTGCTCAAAACAAATAGTATGATGACAAGAACCCTAGGGTAGAATTTGCAAATGAAAACCATCTTGCAAAAGAAGGTGCCAAAAACAATAGTATGATGACAAGATGTCAAGTACCCTAGGGTAGAATTTGCATATGAAAACCATCTTGCAAGAGAGAAGTCCCAAAGGACTAAATCTTAACATATGAACTCATGGTCTCAGGGAAACAAGTTATTAAGGAGTGATTAGTTCAGGATCCTTAGATACTGCAATTCCTGAAATCATTTCAAAATATGATTTTCCTTTCTTAAATGAAGAAAACAAGAGTTCATCTGGTTATATATAACTCATATGTTACATACAAGTGATTGACATTGAAAATTAATTGTGAACGAGTGGCATTTGCAGCTTACCAAGAAAAACATTGAATTTTTTTTTTTTTTTTGACTGGTATTACAAATACAGAGCCATAAAGGCCAATAAGTTCACAGAACCCAAAGGAATGAACAGGTTAGTTTTCCTCTTTGAATAATCTCTGGTTAGTAGGTAGGATCTAATCCTAAGCTAACTTGCCAAATTCTGAATTGAAACCTCAGCCCTCAATAGGACCAAAGCATAAGGAAAACTCACTTCACCTTGTCTCCATCATCTGATTCGTCCTCATCATCAGACTCGTCTTTCTGAGGCTCTCCCCCATCAGAGTTCAACTTAACTTTCTTCTCTTTTTTCTTCAGTTTCTTCTTTTGGCGTTTCAATCGCTTCTTTGCAGTCCTTTCCTCCGCAGCCTGAACCCGTTCCTCCCTTCTCATGTTAAATTCAGTAACCCCTTTCCTCTTCTGGTAATCTACGTCCATCCTTGTAAGCCGATCTTGTTCTTTCCTTCTCATTTGTCGGTACTGTTGCAAAAAAATTGAGATATGAGGGCCAAGCACAGTATTTTACAATTGACCAACTAAAAAGTACAGTAATTCTAAGAACCAGATAGGTCTACAAAGACTTCATCAAAAAAAGATAGGTCTACAAAGAGAATCAATTCAACATTTTATTTTTGGTTGTAAAAATCAATGCTACCCATCTGCCACGGATGGTATATGTGCAGACACTAGACGGGGTCATATCTAGGTAGTTATTTTTATTTTTATTTTTTATAAGCATATCTAGGTAGTAATTTATCTCCATTGTGATTTGTTTTGCTTCAGCATTGCACTACCAGTTCGAAACCAACATACTAGATGGCTGCTTTAGGTTAGCAGATGGAGTAAAACTTTTACACATAAGTTTTGAATTATATTTATTTTGATGCTCGGGTTACCATACCATATAGATTTGGAGGAATCTAGGGACTGGACTACAAGGTAAAAGCATGTGACCATAATAAAGAATTTCACTATTATCATGAGAGAAATTGAAGGACAGAGGATCTAAGTTTTGCAGCAAGGACTAAGGAGTTGGCCAAGGGCTCCATCTAAACGTTTTTAGATGTGACCCACAATTTAATGTAAAATGATGAAAATATATTTTTGGATAAGAAAATAGAAGGACTTCTGTGTCCTGTGCTTCAACCCATCAAATAAAGCTGTTTATATTTTTTTTTTTTTGTGGGTCTGTTGGAATCATTTTTTAAACCCCAAGAAAATCAATGAGCCAAATAGTAGGTAGCTCCCAAATATTCTGATCAACTCTAAAAGCTTGGGTAAATCAAAGACAATAGTGCTTGTCAACTTGTCACCAATTTTCATTTTCCCTTGGACAGAAGAGAACACTTATTAGTTATTACTCTCCTATTGCAAAACAATACCATATATTCTGGAGGTAATTAGTTTTGCGAACATTTCTCACTTGTTTCCGATACCAAGTAATTTAACTGTATTTTTGGCAGTCAAACCTTTATAGCTTCCACGATCCGAAATAAACCAATACACAATTACGCGTAACATTCCACACTATCTTTATGCAAACTAAACTGGTACTAGGATACTATCTAGAGTGTAGCTAATCTCTTATAGCAATGCTTTAACGAACAAAAATGCCTCAAGGTGCAAGCCAGCTACAACAATGATAACTTGACACAACTTGGAATTATAACATACCACGCATTTATACAAAGATACAAAGAGAAATGGAATCTTGGTGTGTGCCAATCAGGGGAAAAAAAAAGAAGGAAAAAGGTGGAAGAAGAAGAAGTGGGGTAATGATGCATCCAACAACTTTTAAGTCTTTAAACTATATATTTTGGTAAGATTAGAATATAAGATCTCTTATTTACTTAAATGTTTGAAGAGGTTGAACTAGTCTTTTGATTTCAATAGATGCCTATCAACAAAAAAGCAGGGTGAATGGACACATGCAGAACGTACATGCTGCCCACTAATCTGACTCAAAAGTCAGAAAATGATTAATCCATCAAGAATAAGCAATAAATAAGTTCTGGTTTTGATAGAAGTCAAGGAAAAAAATGTGTCTGCGTCTTATTTGAGCCATTTTCCATACAAAATTTTAGTCACCCATCAGAACATTGTCATTATCTATTAAGCACAATAAGCACAAGCAGAAAACACCTATATTACATTCGGAACTTTGTCCAAATTATTCATTTGAACTTTATTTTTCCACCAAATCCCTGGTCCCCACAAAATCCCTCCTCCAAATCCCTTGTCCAAACAGACTATTATTTGATTCTATGGGTTACAGTCTTGTAAGCAATCTAATTATCTTTCATTATCAAATAGAACAAGGCTCTTCCTTTCAGCATTTAAGAGATTACTTCATGGACTATGGATTGTTGATGGCTTAATGGATGACTAGGGATAAGTTGGAACACTTTAAAGCTCTGTCATTAACTAACTTCCTGCTGAAAATTACTCATCGAAACAATTGAAATCTTGAATCTGCACCATAATTCCCTGGTATTTTTATGGAAAATAGGAATTTTAACATAAGTAGAGAAAATTTGGCATGGTTATTGGTTCTATTTTTTTACTAAATCGTTACTCTAGAACATTAGCCAACTAAATAAGCAAGAAACACAATACAGAAAATAAAAAATCATACAACATTAAAAAAAAAAAAACACACAAGAGTTGAAATGAAAAATAAAAAATAAAAAAATTAACGTTTAGGGTTTGGGAATAATGGAAAAACGTTTCAATAGAAAATACCTGATGGAAATCACCGGAGCCAGAACCAGCAGAACTGCCGGAAGTGTTGCTGACACGGACGGGTATGTGATCGAGGATCCTACGGAGCTTCACCTCGAGATCTTCATCTTCAATTTCTTTAGGGCCTGGTTTTTTGTACTCAACGATAGCGTTGGATGCCGTAAATGGCGATGAAGAAGCCAGTGGGAGCGGCGGGAGAGCATGCTTCGGCCGCTCAGGTGCTGAAATTATCTGTAAATCTCCGTCAGTCGAACTATTCGATAGACCACCACCGGAGGACATCTTTTCTTCCCCTCCTCACGTAAACCCTAATTAATTCCTGAAAGACAGTTTTAGTAGGCCTTTCACCTTGTCGAAACTTCTATTTCTCTCACTACTCACTACTAATAATTTGCTCAAGAAAACAAAAACTATTTTCTTTTTGGTCGACTCTCAAGTCTCAACAAGGATACCAATTTCTTCCGCCGCTTCGGTCTTCAGGGGGGAGGGAGGGAGGAAGGAGGATGACAGCATTTGCTGATTTGTATGGCCAGTGGGCAGCACGTGCATTTTGTACATGAGAATGAGATTAGCATGTGGATGGGCTTTTTAGGATTTGTGTTAACCATAGTTGGGCTACATTCATAGACCCTGGTGGGCTGGACAGGTTTTCTTTCACAATAATTAGATAAATGAATTGAACTTGAACTTGGGTGTTATATAGGTGGCTGCCCCACCACCGCCTGTAGCATGCAGGTTGCTGACCCATGCTCCTTGGGAGCGCATGCGTAGGCTGTTATGTAGATGGCATACCCACCATCCTCGTGAGTGCATGCGTGTAGAGCATGCTGCTCCACGCATGCACCCCCTTTGTCTCCCTACTTTCCTATATATATATGTGTATCCCTGTTATGTTTAGTACACAGAGAGAGAGATGAGACAGATACAAGTAACAGAGGAATGTTACGTACGAACTAGTAAACTTTCAGAGAGAATGAGTTTGTATGTTAAGAGTTATATATCTTGTACAATGAGTGTGTATGAATAAGTAATATCATCTTCCCACTTCTCTCGACATATATTCTGTGTGCCCAGAAATTACAACACGTTATCAGCACGAGTCTCTACCACTCTCCAGATCGAGACCTCGACATTTTGTGATCGACCCAAAGCTTCTGGGCACCTCACAAAATCAGAAAGGTATACCTGTGTTGTCTTATTTTCAATGTCGAATCTAACGAAGCTTGAGTTTGTTGCTTTAGATATCNTAAAAGAAAACGTTTGTTGGGCTAAATCCTAAAACGTTTTTCAAGTAGGGGTTTTTGGCCAAAATTTCCTAATATTATATATGGTTAGTGTACTGGAAACTCTTACTCGCTATAACCAACTCCTTAACCACTAATTTACGGAACTTATAATAATACAGAACGGTCGAAGAAGTTTTTTGGGGTCGATGAACTATCATACGATAGTACAAAAAACCATCAACAACTCCATTTTAAAATGGGTGTGCTGACACGTATTACGAAGACATTAGAGACCAAGTGAGAGGAATGAAGAGAGAAAAAATGGGTTGTCTCAATGGACTTTCCTACTATAGTAGGAAAGACTATTGATAACCCCTTTTTGATATATTTAGATCGCAGAAATGGAATCGCATTACATTTGCCCTTCCCAATTTAAAAGTTCAAGCAAAAATTTAAAAAAGAAAAAAATGGTCGCAACCAAATGTAAAGAAGGTGTCATAAATGAGATAAAAAAGTTAGGAGTCTCGCCACCAAGGAATGAAAGAAGGCATCATGAATGACCTTAGTTTTGAATCTTTTGATTTGAAAATTTAAACTTAAAATTTGTTGGACATTTTTTCCTCCACGAAAAAATACGAGCTCAAATCAAGTCACATGGGCTTGGTTTGAGGCTTTGAAACGCCCCAATTCGAAACTCACAATCTCTAAGTAATTGAGTCGCATCTCGAGGCGTTAGGTTAACTATACAAGGTGACTAATTAGTACTAAACAAACCTAAACAAGGTTTACAAACCTAATCAGAGTTAAACTAATACAGCTATCCATATCACTAATCACCTCAAAATATGGCTAGAGCGAACGAAAAATTCGCCAGAGTCTCCCCTGTAATTTTAGGGTTCTCAACCTGCCATAAACCTGTATAAGAGATGATTTATCCGCAAATAATATTTCTAAATCATTCCAATCATCGACGATAGTCATATCATCTCATCAAGACTAGTCTACCTTACTTCATCAAAATAATAATACCTAGCCATCTACTAGGCTGGATTCAAACCACAATTCTAAAATGATGCCTCGCATAATAATATACATAGATAACCTGAGTTAAGTGATATAATATACATAAGTGTGTTTGTCTTATATACATATCTTAAGAAAATATATACAAAACAAGTAAGATAACATGCACCTCAAAAAGGCTAAATACAACACCTCAAGTGTAAGAAAGCTATCGCTGACGAACTCTCTATATCGATCTCCTCAAAAGGTATAGGTATAGTCTGACCAATCCTCTCCTATATCCTCGTTTCCCTCTGCAACAATATCTCCTGGATCTGAGCAAAAAGCTCAGTAAGAAACTTATAATACTAACAGATAGTCACTAACATGAATTTAAGACAATGCAGGTTTTAAAAGAAAATCGAGAAATCATAATACAGTAATGTAAAAGTAGTTGGTACTTGTTCTACAACATAAACCGATAACCATTCACTTACCCATACAAGTAGATATAAACTAACAACATCTCACATCATAATATTGCGTAGTGTAATCATCTTAGAGTGAAGAGGGTACGACTAGATGTTTCAGCTCCTAGTCGGTGAGCAAAATCGTGTTCCAACTTAACCGATGTGGAACCCCATCGTTAATTCCTGATTTCCGACCGAGCGACTGATTTATCGGTTTTTGTGAGAAGCACGCTGGCTCATGATTTGGGTTCAGGTGGACCCTTGACCATAATTTGCCGATGTAGCCGTTGTCGCGGTGGTCAGCCGTTTGACTTGTGCAGACATCTTAATGATCATTAAAATAATCCAGGAGTTGTCACGCTCCTCAAGTCTTCGCCTAATCTAGGCAGCATATAACCTCGACATTTCTAGAATCATATACGTACCTATCCAAACAAGGCTTTCCAAAAAGAGAAATAGAATAACCTAGATTTCAATAGTTTTCCTATATCATGCGAGTCCCATTAATGTCATGAGACAGGAAAACATAATGAAAATACAGAACAAATCATTATTTTTAGGAAAACTTCAATAATTTGCTCGTATAGGCATTACAAATCTATTTTTGGATCACCCAAAAATATATATTATAATACTATAAGTTTTAGTAGTAGAAAATACGTTTTCCTACAAAACTAACAACCATGTACATGTTGTGATCTCCCATTTAATATTATTCCGAGGAAAGCCGGTAATATAATCCGGGCAAAGCCGGATAATCGGGAGAAAACCCGTAATATAATCCGGAGAAAGTTGGGAGAAAGCCCAGCATAACATATATAGTATATATTCCGGGGGAAAGCCCGTACCTAGGGAATCACCAACACATACCCAACAACTGGGAACCTCCATCCCACACATCATCTTAAAACAACTACTTCTCCCAACATAT